>CAUYRT010006106.1:0-12422 GCA_963574885.1 Lepilemur ruficaudatus | reverse complement strand
GTTGCCCTGGCTAGAGTGCTGTGGCGTCAGCCTAGCTCACAGCAACCTCAAACTCCTGGGCTCAAGCCATCCTCCTGCCTCAGCCTCCCGAGTAGCTGGGACTACAGGCATGCGCCACCATGCCCGGCTAATTTTTTCTATATATTGTTAGTTGGCCAACTAATTTCTTTCTATTTTTTTTTTTTAGTAGCGATGGGGTCTGGCTCTTGTTCAGGCTGGTTTCGAACTCCTGACCTTGAGTGATCCACCCGCCTCGGCCTCCCAGAGTGCTAGGATTACAGGCGTGAGGCACCGCACCGGCCCCGCTTCATCTGTTTTTAAGCCGCTCCTCATTGCTCACATCATCGCCTGAGCTCCACCCCCCAACCCCTGTGGAAACCCCTGTGGAAAAATTGTCTTCCATAAAACCAATCCCTGGTGCCAAAAAGGTTGGGGACCACTGGTCTAAAGGCTCATGGTAAAACACAGAGAACATTTCTCTTTTTATTTTATTTTTTGAGACAGGGTCTCACTCTGCTGGCAATGCTACAGCGCAGTGAGTGACACAATCATAGCTCACTGTAACCTCCAACTCCTGGGCTCAGGCAATCCTCCTGCCTCGGCTTCCTGGGCACTCAGGACTACAGGCGCCACCACCACGCCTACCTAATTATTTTTTATAGAGATGGGGTCTTGCTATGTTGCCCAGGTTGGCCTCAAACTCCCAGCCTCAAGCCACCCTCCCGCCTCAGCTTCCCAAAATGGTGGGATTACAGGTACGAACCACTGCACCCAGCATACAGAGAACATTTCTCCCATTCAAGTACTAACCAGGCCCAACCCTGCTTAGCTTCCGAGATCAGACAACATCGGGCGCGTTCAGGGTGGTATGGCCGTAGACCAGAGAACATTTCTGATTAAGTCTGGTTTCACAACTAGACTCTCCATCATAAACACATTTAGGAAAATATAGCTAGAAAATTAAAACTGGAGTTGACTACTGCTTTCGTGATACTCGCATTTACTATGCCCACTCCCCCCCTAAAATCGAGTTTTGTAGAAGCGCACAGCCCCGCCCATTTCTTCAAATGGCGTCCACTAAAGTTCCTTCCCAACCGCCATGTCTGAGGTGAGAACTGCAACACAAACGTGGGCGCGCTCCTCACTCGGCACCGCTGTGGGGCGCTGCACAGACCTCGGGGACGCGGTCACCAGGCCGCAGGGTTCCCAGTTTCCAGGCCCTTCCTTACCGCCCACTCTGCCCCAGTCCCCAGTCCCCACGGAGAACACCCAGATCAGTCCTCCATCGTCAGGGTTTCCAGGCACCCCCGAGACTCAAATACCTCAAACAGCACCCCCAGCACTCGCCCCATTTTCACCGGACCCTTCTGCTCCGCGGCCCCCGCCTCCCCCCTTCTCGCCACCCCCTTCTCCTCCCTTCTTGCCGCCGCCTTCTCTTCCCTTCTCACCGCCCCACCACAAGAACGAGGCCCATGGCGGCGTTGCCGCCTGTGAAGAGAACGAAGATCTCGAAGCCCTACCTCCTCCGAGGCTATGAACCTCGCCACTAGACCCTCCCAAAGCCCACTGGCTTCTCCCCACATTAGCCCACACTTAAACTCCTAGAGGGACTGATTTTTGGACTTACCTACTGAGTCTCAGTTGGCGAAAAAGAATTCAGACCGGAGAGACGCTACCGGCTACCGCTCAGCTCCTCAGCAATCACCACGAGGTGCGCAAAGGCCCATGGGAAGGCGTGCAGTGGGCATGCGCACTGAGGCAGGCGCTTGCGCACTGGCTGAGCCTCCCTGCCCCTCCCCCACCCCCCAACTCCACCCCACCCCATCCCCCCACCCCCCCACCCCCCACCCCCCCACCCCCCACCCCATCCCCCCACCCCCCCACCCCATCCCACCCCACCCCACCCCCACTGCCCAGAGCGGGCATTCTGTCCTCTGTGGGTTCATATGCCTCGGGGTCTCAAATACCTCCGGTAGTGTCCCCCCTCAAAACTCACCCCATCATGGCCAGTTGCGGTGGCCATTGCCTATAATCCTAGCACTCTGCGAGGCCGAGGCAGTAGGATCAGGTGAGGTCATGAGTTCGAGACCAGCCTGAGCAAGAGTGAGACCCTGTCTCTCAAAAAAAAAAAAATTAAAAAAAAGCTCACCCCATCTTCAACTGACCCCCCCCCATGGCCTGCTTTCCTCCCTTGCCCTGGTCCCATCACAAGGACAAGGGCATGGGGGCTGCCTGTGAAGAGAGGTAGCCTACCTGCTAAAATAGAAGCAGAAGCATATTCCATAGGTTTTACATAAGACGAAGAGTCTCATTACCTAATATTCAAAATGTCCAGTATATAAATTCAAATTTAATCAAAATATGAAGAAACAGGAAAACTCAAATGGGAAAAGACAACAGACATTTCAGTGCAAAACTGAGATATTGAGATTATCAGTTTTTAAAGGTGCTACTGTAAAAAGGCTTAAACAAGCAATCACAAACAGTGAAACAAATGTGGAAAGAAAAAGTCTTACCACAAAAAAGAATACTTAAAGAAAAAACAAATGGAAATTTTAGAAGTGAAAAATATAGCCAAGTAAAAATCTCACCGGATGGGTGCAATAACAGAATGGAGACAAGAAAAGAGTTAGGGAACTTGAAGAGAGATCGATAGAAATTACTAAATCTGAACCACTCAGAGAAAGAGATTGAAAGTGTTGGAAGTAACCCGTGGTATCATTAAGAAAACAGTCAGACAGTGTAAATTGTCTGGGCAAAGTAAAATCTTTATTTCTGATCGGAGGGGCACATAGCGGCAGCAAAAGTAGCCAGCCAGCAGCCGGCTACAGGTAAGTTTTTCCCCTTTTTATCTTTAATGTAGATCCAGGGCTGTGGTCTCATCCCGTTGGTAAGGACTTTAACCTCACAATCTTGCCCTTACCCTGTTGGCTAAGGCGTGTTGTTGGGGTAAAAGGGAGAACAAGAAAGTTAAAGTTAGTAAATGTGGGGTTTTTTGGTATTGTAATAAAGGAGATTAAACCAAGGTTATTGTTATTGTATAGTTTGTGTTATGTGTTAATAATTATATAAAGTTGGATATTAGACAGAATATTTCTGTGGCAGAAAAGATTAGGCCAAGGTCACCTCCTCCTACAATTTCCCCCTCTTTTATATTAGAGGTATTTTTTTCTTTTAATTTAGTGAGGAGGAGGAGTTGATTTTGGTGTTTTTGGTTTTTTAACAGTAATAACTTATTTTTATATGGAGGTGGAAGAGGTTGTTTAGTTGAGGCTGTTTTTATTAATTTGTGGATTAGTCTTTTAATATAAGGGATAATATAATATTTATTAATATTGACACATTAAATATAATAATTAAGGAAGTTAGTATTAATGTCATCAACCCATTTTATTTTCTAAACCACTGTTCTGTGAGGCTAGTGAAAGGGTCATCTATTTTTGAGCTTTTAGTTAGTTAGTCAAGGTAGTTAGTCCTTGTAGAGTTTTGGTGATTGTGTCATCTGATGTTGTGTTTTGGGGAATATAAGTGTAGTACTGGTCTCTAATTATGACATATATATTTTATTTTTTTGTTAATATTATATTTAAAGCCATTTTATTTTTTTAGGTTATTTTATTGGTGGGCTCTAGTTTGGCTACAATTTTATGGCATTTTTGGTATAATTTATAAATTTTTGTTGATTATAGTATATGTAGTTGATTTAGCCTGTATTTTTATTTATAGTGGACTATTAGAAGAATAAAGATTTAAATTTAGTAGTTATTTGATTTTTAGTTCTGAGTTAATTTGGTATTTCTTGGGTGACTTTAATAGTATTAATAAAAATATGGGGATTAAAAGATTTTCTGGGGGTATCTATTTTTGTTTGTTTGTTTGTTTGATGTCCCTTTTTCTCAACTGGGAGTTGATGGAATGCCAAGGTAAAAGGGATGGCCAATTGCACCAAAGTGTAGGTGTCACTCCAATTTTCTAGTAGGACCTCAAATAGTCAGTCTTTATAATATTACCAGATGTCTCCTCGGGATATGGAGAGGGCAGACTGATTCTGTAGTTTTTTTTTTTCTTTGAAATGTCATTGAGAATTTATATATATATATAAAAATGCCAGCACTTAAAAATATTTGGAATATATTGCTAATATTAACATAGCATTAATATGCTAATATTTTGTTATTGTTAGTTCTTTTTTTTTTTTTCCTTTTTTTTTATTGGGGAAAACTACAAAGCATTTACAGTACGATGTTTACAGTCACAATTTGTAGTGAACTGATTTCCCAAAATATATTACCACTCAAGTTGACTTATCTTGTTACATTCAAAAACCTACTCTGTCAAAGTGGTCCAGAGAGTACATACATAGTGCTCCAACTGTATCTACGTACAACCAACACTCCATTTTAAGTGTACAATTAAATGATTTTCAGTGAATTTACCGAGGTGTACAGTTAATCACATGAATCAGTTTTAAAGGAATTCCTTTCCCCTATTGAGACCCATAATTCCGCTCCCCAACTACTTTTCAAGCATATCCCACCTAGTATTATTCTTTGTTTTGATTTTCTTTTGGTCTGGAAGTGACACTATTGGTACAAAACAGAGGACAATACAGAATTCACAGGTGAGTAGTCTAAGTAAATAATTATTCTTTATAAGTAAATATACATAAATTAATACACATGTATATTTTATACACACACACACTCTACATATATATGTGTGTAAAGTGTTACCTTCAATTATTTTGATAATCAAAAGTCTCTACTAAGGAATTAAGCAGACAAGGAAAATTACTTATTTAACAAAGGATACATCCAAAATATATAAAGAATTCCTGCAACTTAGTAAAAAACAGACAAATAACTAGATGACAAATGAGAAAATGATATTAATACATTCTTCACAAAGAATAATATGCAAATGGTCAATAATCACATGAAATGTGCTCATAAATTAAAGCCACAAAAAGTACCAACCGGGTAGAATGCAGTTTTGACAACTGAATGATAACAAATAATTTTTTTATTACATATAAAAGCCAAAATGAGAAGATCCTCAAATGTCAAAGGAAGATTTCCATAAGGGAGTTCTATCAATTCTTTTTATTTTTTATTTTTCTTGAAATATGTGCAAGAGACCAGAAAGTTACATCCTAGAGAAAGGCAATACAAATGATCGCACTGACATTAGTGCAGTGAGGACTCCTGAGTGGCGCGGTGAAGTTTGGGCAGTGATGGGTTGGAAAAAAGGATCCAAGACTTGTCAGATACGAAATCGCTTATACTTGGGCTTGTACAGAGCGGAAACGTGTAAGGAACTGTGACTCTGCACTTCTAATTACCTGTCCTCATTATACTCCCAGCTGCTGTGTGTCTGTGAGTTTTCCCTCTCCCTTGACCCAGGTGTCATTTCAAATTCCAAGGACCCTGACACAAAATCAGGCTAAATACATCCGGACAGCACAACTGAATGGTTTTATTGAAACCATTCAATTGATCCACGCTGCATGTATGAATCTTTGGTCTCTAAGATACTGCCCCTGTTCCTAACTACATGTAGTCTCACTCTGGCACCCACTCCTGATGTCCCTGGCTGACTCCAGCCCTGAGGGAAGAAATGGCTCTGGAAACTTCTCTGTCTCTCTCTCTCTCATTTTAACACATGGACTGCCACACTAGAAAAAACATTTTCCTTGGGGCCATGGGGTTTTATTACAAAAATGGAGTAAAAACTTAGAAAACAAAATGGTCCTTTATGATTTAATGACATATTTGTTATTTTTTATTGTTTTCTGTCCATGAGTTATGTGTAACTTGAAAAATAGTTCACACATCTCCCAAGGCGAAGAGACGTGTGAGTTACATATGCTTCGTGAGGCCCCGGGCTCAAAACAGCATGAGTTAAATATAGCTCACATGGCAGTTAATGTGTTAAATATGCTAAACATGACAAGAAGATGCTAGCATACACACAAATACTTTGCTTTGTAACTACTGAGAAATGTTAAAATTTCACATTTTCAAGAAAAACAAGTAAATGCCTGGTTTTAGATAAACAGTTAATCTTTTAAATATTTTGTTAATATAATATTAAATAAATGTTCTTACAAATATTAGTATTAAATATTATCAAGAAATTCTTTCAAACTTCATAAGAATATACAATGTATTCTAAAATAAGCTATATTAGAATATAAATGTGCAGAGTCTCTAAATTTATCTTATAGTGTTATTATAACCTTCATAACAAATCTAATGAGGGCAACCTCGTAACTCCCAAATAATATAAACCTATAGGATATAATAACCTAAATAAAATACAACAAATTAAATTCAATACTAACACACCATGGCCAGGTACTATTCAAGACAACAATGCAAACAGGGCTTAATGTTAGGATAGGTGCCATTATATCACGTGAATACACAAAATAGTAATAACACTAATTCTTCTCACGTGGCATTGCATAATTAGCTCAGTTTCTCCTGACTATAACTCCTTACAGCACAGAGAAATTAAGTAACTCATAGATCACATGGAAAACGCTGGAGGTGAAAAAATAATGCAGGCAGTCTGAGTTTGCACTACTAACGCCTCTTATATTGAAGTCATATGTCATCTCTTTTATAACTCTCAGCAACAATTTAACTATTAATCTACAAAACTCTTAATAATGGAATAGCACATATTGAACATGACAAACAAAATTTAGTTCATCTAATCTCAAAATGAACAGTTAAATACTAAAATCACTGGAATTAAAATAAAAAACAGAAAGATGTGAGCTCCTACCTGTCTTGAGTCTTAAATACTGGACTGGAAATCCCAGCCAATTAAATAAAGCACAAAAATGTAATTTTTAAAAAGACCCATTGTGTATTTAGCTAAAATTTAAGATGAAAATATATTTTAAATGTATTAATGAGTTAAAGTAGAAAACACAGATAAATACCTATTTGAAACAAGAGAGAAAGGATTTATTAAACTTAAAAGAATAGAAAAAAATGGGGACATAATTAATCATATGTTTTAAAATTTGTTCTTGTAAATGAGCAAAAATCAAAAATTAAGTAAGGAGAAATAAATTAGAAAAGTTAAAAAGTAATATTATAAATTCACAAATAGCTTGTATGAATGGATAAATAAATAATATTATCTTCACTATAAGAAGGTTAACAAAAGCAATAAATACACATTTTACAAAAGAGAAAACAGCTTGTTTATACATATAAAAATGTTTACTCTTACCATCAACTGAAAAAAATATTTCCACAAAATGTTACCATTTTTTAACTGTCAAATTTGACCCATTCTCCCAATATAAATCCAATTTTCACAAGATTACATGGCAATATGCACTTTCATAAATAATAGGCATGGGATTAAAAAATACAAACTTTCTGAGTAAAAAATATAAATTTTCTGAGAGAAAATTTAGCAATAATGATTAAACTTTTTTTTCTTTGTTTACTTCTTCGACTCAGCATTTCAACTTCTAGAACATAGAAATTCACAAAAAACAACATGGGTGTGCAAGGATTCAGCTGCGAGCATGTGGATAATTAATGAGTGATGAATTGGGGGCAACTTAACTGTCCAAAATGGAGAGTTGATCAAATGAGTGACAAAGCAATCTAGACAATGTAATAATAGGCATTTGACCTTATACTTAAAAGTTTAAGAATGATGTTATTTAAAGTGCCTCATAGAAAAACTTAGTCTAATCAATTATTCCAGAATAGCTGGCACAGCACCTTCTCATGCCTATGCATTTTTAAATAGGTACTATACTTGCATTTTCTAGTATTTACCCATAAAATCAATTAACTTAAAATGCAAAAATTAAAAAAATTACCTTCATATATGTACAGAGATGGCACTCAGTCAGTATATATTTAAAATAAATAAACAAAAGCCAAGTTCCATTTAGCTGGAATTGTTAACAATGCTTATTTATGATGCTGTTTAAATATTTTTGGTTGTCTAAGTTTCACAGGTTTTCTGTAGCGAGCATTCTTGAAAGAAATGCAAAGGCCAATGATCATGTGATAAATCAATTATTCTAACTGTTAAAAGGAAGAAAAAATGAAGACAACCATGACAAAGCTTTTCCCCAACATTATTAACATTTTAGAGATATATATAATGTGTATGTATGTGTATATGCGTATATGCACATAATACATTATGTTATACATAATAAATTGCATATTATATTATATAGTCTATAGTATATGTATATCACATTCATAATATATTCACAATATATATTACAAACTATATAATATGCAATTTAAAATATATAATTCAATTTATATGTATATGCAGACATATACATATATAAATATATTTTTACACACACTGCTTACATATATCATAGATAATATAGTATATAATTATTGTGTGGGCATATGTACATACATATGGGGCAACAGGGTGGTTCTTTTTCTCTTTTTTATTTCAGAATATTATTGGGGTACAAATGTTTTGGTTACATGGATTGCTTTTGTATTGCTTGAGTCAATGTTATATTAATAAGTATGCCCATCACCTGGATAGTGTTCATTGTACCTGTTAGGTGTGATTTCACCCATCTCCTCCCCACAACACCTAGTTGATTTCCTTTGAGTTTTACTTCCTTTCGTGCAAATGAATGCTAACTGGTTAGTTTCAGTGTAATCGTGTGTGCACGTGGTTGTTTTTCCATTCTTTGTTTTTGTTTTGTTTTTCATAAAAATTATGGAACATGTGTTTATTTGAAATTGTATATTCTGTATGATTTGATTATCTGTTCTAATAAATGCTGTTATTTAAATCAAACAACAAGAAAGCCTATACAATTTTTTCCATTCTTGCTATACTTCACCTAAGAGAATGGTCTCCAGTTCCATCCAGATTGCTGCAAAAGGTATTAATTCATTTTTTTATGGCTGAGTAGTACTCCATGGTATACATATACCACATTTTATTAACCCACTCATGAATTTATGGACACTTTGGTTGATTCCAAAACTTTGTTTTTGTGAATTGTTCTGCAATAAACATTCTAGTGAAAGTGCCTCTTTGATAAAATGACTTTTTTTTCCTTTGGGTAAATATCCAGTAGTGGGATTGCTGGATCAAATGGTAGGTCTACTTTTAGTTCTTTGAAGAATCTCCATACAGTTTTCCACAGAGTTTATGCTAGTGTGCAGTTCCACCAACAGTGTATAAATGTTCCTTTTTCTCCACATCCATGCCACCATCTATTATTATGAGACTTTCTGATAAAATTCATTCTAACTGGGGTTAGGTGATATCTCATTGTGGTTTTGATTTTCATTTCTCTGATGATTAGTAACATTGAGCATTTTTTCATATGTTTACTGGCCATTTGTCTATCTTCTTTTGGAAAGCTCTGTTCATGTCTCTTGTCCACTTTTTACTGGAGTTTTTTTTTTCTTGCTGATTTGCTTGAGTTCTTTGTAGATTCTGGTTATCAGCCCTTTATTGGATGTATAGCATGCAAATATTTTCTGCAGGTTGTTTATTTGCTGTGTTGATTGTTTCCTTGCCTGGGCAGAAGCTTTATAATGTAATCAAGTCCCATTTTTTTTATTTTTGTTGTTGCTGTGATTGCCCTTGGGGTCTTCTTCATAAATTCTTTGCCTAGGCCAATATCTAGAAGAGTTTTCCAACAATTTCTTCTAAAATTGTCATGGTTTCATGTCTTAGATTTAAGTCTGTTATCCATCTTGAATTAATTTTAGTGAGTGGTGAGAGATATGAATTCTGTTTCAATTTTCCACATATGACATGGATAGCTACATGTAGAAGCCATTTACTGAATAGGAATTCTTTGAATAGGGATTTATTGTAGAAGCACCATTTATTGAATAGGGATTCTTTTCCCCAGTGTATATTGCTGTCCACTTTGTAAAAGATCAGATGGCAATATGTGGATGGCTTTATATCTGGGTTCTCTGTTCTCTTCATTGGTCTATTTCTAATTGTCATCTCTTAATGTTTATTCATATCACTCCAATCTTAACATAATTGCTTTCATTTTTGTGTTTCCTTTAAATATTTAATCTTTGTTCCTACATATTTTTATGTTGATATAGTTAAAATATACATATATAGTTTATGCTTGTTAACATTTTACATCTTTAAAATTTTCTATGTTGCTGTTGAATCTTTATATTCATCATTTTATTTTATTTCATTTTTTTATTTCAGGGCATTATGAAGGCACAAACATTTTGGTTACATTTAATGCCTTTGCTGCTCCCTAGCAAGTGTTAGAGGCATTCCCTTCCTCTCTACAGTGGTCACCGTGCATCTCCATCATTGTAATGACTACATAATACCACCTTGAGTCAATATAAGATATTTACTTAACTTATGTAATGTTGTAGGTTTACTTGTTTTTCCCATTATGTATTTGCCTGTAAAAATTAACGTGCTATGAAAATTTATGTAAATATAATTTGTTACTTTGTCCAGATTCCTTCCTTAGAATAAATATCCAGGAGCGGGTGTGTGATGTTAAATGGGGGAGAGCATTTTCTTCTGACTTTCATTCCCTATCACAATACTCTCATGTTGAAGACCACTGCTCTGATTCACTGCACTCCTGGCAATGCAAAGCTGTATCCAGCTCTCCAAAGCCTTAGCAAAGCTAAATATCATAGACATTCATAAGCAAACTTTAATATATGCTACCTTAATAACATAAATGTTACCTTAATATTTTAATTGGATATTTACAAGGATTGAATATGTGACCACAGTTTTCACTCTAAAATAGTTTTGAGTCCATTATTCAAACCATTTTTAATTTATCTTTTGTAGATCTTCTATAATCGTATCTGGCTCCTGGTTCAAAAAAAACTAACTATAAAAATAAATTCTGAACCATTTTATTATGGAATAAATGTGAGATGACATTAGAAAATAATATTTAATTATGTCAGGTAAAATAATGCCATTTTGGTTTCCTAAGGAGTCTGTGTTTTTAACAGATTCTTACTGAAATATTTAGGAGTGAATGACTTTTCTAGTCTGTGCTTTAAATGTTTCCACAAAGAAAAAAGTAACAGAAAAGAAAAATAAAAAAATGGATAAAGCAAAAATGACAAAATCATGACACTTATTTTAGATCTAGTACATGAGTTTATGGAGATTTATTTTATTACTTTCTCCACTGTTGTATGTTTGCCAATATTTGCATATATTTTAACATACACTGAAAAATTCATAAGTATTTGAGTAGACTTTTAAAATATGTTTTCTACAGGTGTAAGTCCTTTGTCCCATTTGTTGAATAAAGTCATTAGTACGTGCTCTTTCTTTCATATATGGAGACCCGATGTGTTAAATATCACGTTTTAATTTTTCAAGAAAAATTGATGACAAGGTTTAAAGTCCATGAGCAATGTCTTCCCTTGCCTTTTATAAGAGGGCCAAGCAGGCCTCTCACCAGTAACCTTTCCACAATAAACATGTTTGCCTTCCTGTCATTAACATTCACTTTCTCTATTTGTGATTCTGACAGCTCAGAGGATTAAATTCTCCATGTATTGATTTGGATGTGCTCCTTGTCATGTTTTGATCAAAAGAAACATCATTTTCCCTCTGCAGTGATAAGGTACAGTAGGTTGACTGAATAATCTTTCACAAAAGCCATTTCTAAAGTGCTTCCCCTTTCCTGACAGCCACATATGTGTTATTTCCCCTTTTGAATTATAAATTAAGGTGTTGCCATTTATTAGAGATGAAGATGATATTTTTTTCCTTTGGGTAGAAAAGGCCAACTAGATTCCTAAATCTCAAACTCAGAAACAGTTCCATGGGCTTCAGTTTAACCATAGCTATTCAGAACAGAAATAGCAACTGACTGTTTTTTAAAAAAGTCATAGGTGGAGCCAATTAATAGGTAGGGGATTAAAGATACTATTTTGGTTTTTAAATAAATGTTCAATTGAGCCATCTTCAGTGAAGAAGGGGAAAAAATTATGTATATTGATCTCTGCCCTGGCTAGTCATGATCACAAATATTACCTTATCCCACTTGCACTTAAGTATTAGGTGTTGAGTTGGATTTGATAAAGAAGGAACAAAGTCAAAACAGTCAAGCCGAAACTCAAATCAAAAAGGCAATAACTTTTATTATAGCCCGCCCAAAACTTAAATATCTAGAAATAAATTTAACAGAAGATACGAAAGACTTATACAAGGAGAATTACAAAACATTAAAAAAAGAAATTGTAGAAGATGGAAAAAGATGGAAAAATCTACCTTGTTCATGGATTGGTAGAATCAATATGGTTAAAATGTCAATATTACCTAAAGTGATCTACAGAATAAATGCAATCCCCATCAAAGTACCATTTTCATTTTTTACAGACCTAGAAAAAATAATTCTTCACTTTGTATGGAAC
>CAUYRT010006104.1:0-12297 GCA_963574885.1 Lepilemur ruficaudatus | reverse complement strand
TTTTTTTTTTTTTTCTTTTTTCTTTTTTTCCCTGAGTTGGATAAGCATTTTGGGCCTGTTGGGAGCCGAAAAGCGGAAAGAACAAGACAGAGAGTCCCTGGAAAGCCAGCTGAGGCTGGGTGGGGCTGGCCACAGGCCTTGGGAGGAATCAGACCCCAAAAGCCAGATCTTGGGGGCAACTGTAGTTTTAACAAGAAATGGGGAGCTGCTGAGGGCCCCCGCCATGCAAACAGCAGAAGAGCTTAACAGCGCCCCAGCGCTGACTCACCGGGAGGCCCAGTTGAGGAGGGAGAAGAGCGATTATTTCTCAATTACCCTGTTTCAGGCAGGCCTTATCACTGGAGGCTGCCCTGCCTAGGAATTTGCAATCACTTTGACAGTAGCCGGGATATTTCCCTCCTGCTGACTATAGGAGAAAAAAAGGACTGAAAAAAGATTTTGCTAAGCAAATGAAAGATGTGAACGAGATTAAAGTGAGAATATTTAAATTACAGAAACTTAGTGCTTTCAAGCATACTCAAGCATTTTTGAAGCACCCATTTAGGGACTGCTGATTGATAAGAGGCGATGAATTATTCTTATCTCGTCATTGACTGCCAGTCCCTGGCTCTCTGGAGGGCAACACTTGGTTAACCTAATTTGAATCTAATTTGAATGACTTAAAAGTAATAAAACAAGTATGTGCTTGAACCTAATAAAGCCTAATTTATTTAATAGGGCATTTCTGAAAGAATTTTATTTTAGAGCTGGAAGAGATCTTTGAAATCATCCTTTGTTTTACAAATAAAGAAACTGAGGTCCCAGAACAATAAAATGTTTTACCAAAGGCCACACACAGTTACTGGCCACTTGCGATGGGGACTTGAACTCTGTGCCCTGAGTCATGCCTGAGAGCTGCATTCCCACTGGTGGCAGATGCAGACCCCCTACCATGTTGTGGGAAGTAAGTAGCGAGGGGGTGGCTCTACCTTGAGTGAAGAAGACTAGGACTTCTCCGTGGTAACATCTACAGGGGGCAGGCCCGACCCCCTCACATTTCCCTCCTGTCCGTGTGTGGCCTCATCTTACCAGGCTGCAATGGTAGGGCCACCTCTTCCCCTCCCTGGGCAGCTGAGCTATGGGGACTTGGAGTCGCCAGGGCACCCACCCGGTGAATCCCTCTGGGGTAGGCTGGGATTGCGAAAATGCTTTAGAAATTCTGAAACCCACAGGCCCCTAGGGCTTTGATGTGCCACCGCCTTCTTAGGCCTTAGGTCACCCAGGTCCCTGGAAGGCCAGGACAGTGTCCATGGGGGGAGGAGGAAAAGGAGTTAGAGCAGGCCCAGGAGGAAGGGCCTTCCTTCCAACTCGACCTTGGGTTCCTGATGTCACTGGAGAAATTTGACCCAGGGTTGTTTTCTGTCCCAAGGCTGCCTTAGCACAGAGGGACCCTTAGCAGCAAAGCATAGTGACTGTGCTTCACTTCCCTCACGCACCGTGTTTTATGTTTCTACGCGTTAACTCATTGAATCCACATTATATAGGTGAAGAAATTGAAGCTCAAAAAACCTGAGTGACTTGCCCAGGGCCACACAGAAACAGTATTTGGCCCAGACTTTGTGGCTCTGGAGGAGGTGCTTGGCGGTGGGTTGGAGGGGGTGGGGAGGGGGGAGAGTGAGCTTCGTCTTAGGGGTAAGTGTGGCCCCAGGGGGCTAGGCTTCAGGAACAGATGGTGGCTTCGGCTGCCCTAGGACAGCCATTCTCACTCCTGGGTCCTGGCCTCCTTCACTTCCAGAGCCTTGGTACTCATCTCCCAAAAATCTTAGATGGGCTGGGCGCGGTGGCTCACGCCTGTACTCCTAGCACTCTGGGAGGCAGAAGTGGGCGGATCACTTGAGGTCAGGAGTTCAAGACCAGCCTGACCATATTTACAAAAAATAGAAAAAATTAGCCAGGCGAGGTGGTGGTACATGCCTGTAGTCCCAGCTACTCAGGAGGCTGAGGCAAGAGGATCCCTTTAGCCCAGGAGTTTGAGGTTGCAGTGAGCTATGATGATGCCACAGCACTCTAGCCAGGGTGACAGAACGAGACTCTGTCTCAAAAAAAAAAAAAAAAAAAAAACCCAAAACTTAGGTACTTTCAGGGAAAGGAAAAAC
Organism: Lepilemur ruficaudatus; assembly: GCA_963574885.1. Taxonomy (NCBI): domain Eukaryota; kingdom Metazoa; phylum Chordata; class Mammalia; order Primates; family Lepilemuridae; genus Lepilemur; species Lepilemur ruficaudatus. The sequence goes on along the minus strand of CAUYRT010006104.1, from coordinate 10,162 downwards.
TCAATCAAAATACAAACATCATTAAAACTGAGGCTTTGTGCCAGAAGAACCAGCTCTGAGCCTCCCTTGTTTTGGGCAACACCTAGAAAGAGACCAAGGAACACAGGCAGCCTTGCCTGTTCATAGCCAAGTTGTAACCTTTGCATGGTTGCACTGGGATGGAATTAATTGCTCTTTCAATAAGTGTCGGTGAGTCTTATTGACCTTGTTAAGTGAGTGTCACAGAAGGGAGCCCTGAGCTCAGGGCTGAGATCAGCCACAAGCACCATGCCATGCTGACTTTATGCTCCCTCTCCCAGCTGGGCATGCAGGTCTCACGCACTTGACCCTGGAGCCTGCCTGGACAGTGCATGTGTGTGCTTGTTTTGGGGCTCGATTAGGCAGAGTTGGATGGAATTGAAAGGGCAGTGACATTTTCTTGGTTGAGAAAAGCAAGCAAGGTCATAGTTGCACGTCAAGGAGGCAAGCATGTCTTATCAGAACACTTCAGTTCTGCTCACTCTCAATGGCTTCCCGAGTTAAGTCCCTTGGCTGGCATTCAGCTTTCCACGAGGTGGCCCTGACCTACCTTTCCAGACTTCTTTTCCACTGAGTGACAATAACAACAATGACATTTGCATTTGTCTATTACTTTACAATTTACAAAATGCTTTTACACTGCTTATTTCTTTGAAGCTTCTCAGTAACTATTTTTAGAGTTAGACCTAGAAAGGTAAAAGGACCTGCCCAAACCCACTGCATTACCAAGTGGCTATGGTAGGTTGCGTGATTGTTTAGAATATTTTCTGCCCCTCCCTAGGTGTAGGTTATACTGTCCTGCCCCGTTGACGGGAGGCTTTGGCATGGACTTGCTTTAGCCAATGAAATGTGGGCAAAAATGGCATGTGTCACCTCTAAGCCAGCTTATGGTTTGCCAAGTCTCTCTTTTCTCTCTGCTACAAGCCCGGCAAGATCTCAAATAGGGGCTGCTCCATCAGCCCGAGTCCCACAGTAAAGTGGCCATGGCTCCCTGCCAGAGCCAGCCCATCATCATCTGCAACATGAGTGAGAAATAAACCGTTGTTGTGGCAGGCTCCCGAGATGTCGGGGTGACCTGTTAGATTAGTGCAGCTGACCTAAAGTGACCACACAGTGGTAGAATTTGGCTTAACCTCAGACCTTCTGAAAGCGCGCCACATCCAGCCCCTTAATTCCAGATAAATCGCTCTGTTTGTTCTCACCTCCGTAGCTTTTCTCACCCTGCTCCCTCTGCCTGGAATGTCTTTGAAATCCTGCCCATCTTCCAAAGTCAGCTTGGGATCCACCTCTTCTGTGACCTTTCTCAGATCCTCAATCACACCAAGCACTTACCAAGCATTTACTGTGTGCCAGATACAAGTCTAGACTCGTTCTATTTCATTTAATCCTCACCCTCTGAGATATATTCTATTATTATTGCCTATAAGGTGAAGAGAGGTAAAAATAACTTGTCCAAGGTCACACAACTGGTAATTGGCAGAGCCAAGATGCAAACCCCAGGCTCGAGTAGGAGTGCCACCACCTACTTCTCCTTCTGTTCCCCGTTAGATTCCTACACGTCTCTTCTCTTCAACTCTGAAACAGTGTCTTTACCTAACTGACGTCGTTTATTTATTTAGATCTAGGTTTGAGTGTAAATTCTCCCACTTACTGGTGATGTGACATAGGGCTAGTCACTTAATTTTTTGGAGCATCAGTTTCTTCTTTATATCTGCCACAGCTCCTAGGTGCCCAATGAATGCTTATTGACTGACTGACTGACTAACTGAATGGACTCTCTGAGCCTTGGCTTTCCCATCTGTAAAATGGGAGCAATAACAGTTTCTCCTTCACAGGGTTGGAGTTTAAATGATGCCTAGCAAAGGCACAAGACATAAGAATTCAATATAAATTAGGTATTATTATTATTAGAGAAAAGTTAAATATAGTATGTAATATACAGAGAGAAAAAAACTTGCTTCCCGATATAGGGATGGGGGAAAACTAGCCTCATGGCAGAAGTGACTTGAGTGGGCTTTGAAGCATGCATAGGACCTGGACACAGAGATGAGGTGAAGGGAAAGAGGTTTTAGGCAAAGGGAACAGCATGGATAAAAACAGACAGTGTAAATCTTAAAATCTTAGTTCCTCTTCCGCCAGGTGTACATTTTCAGGTTCAGACCTAAGGAAATAATCCTAAATATAGAAAAAAAAATCTGCATAAAGATGTCCACTGCAGCATTGTTTATAAAAGTAAGAACATTAATTATAATATATTTATAACAATTAAATGTATAAGAAGTATACATTTAATAAGGGGAAATGTTTACGGATGATGCTATGTGAAAAATTAAGATTAAATGAATTATCAATATTTTTACAGCTATATAAAAATAAATTTCAAAACCAAAACTAATACACAGAAAGCCTGAGAGGAAATGTACTGAAATAGTAATAGGAGTGTCTTTGGAGTGATGGGCTTTGGTGATTGCTTTGGGAGATTGCAAAGTTTTCTTTCTTACATTAGTCATTATTTTATTATCATAGCTAACCTTTATTGAGTGCTAACTGTGTGCTAGGCCCTGCACTATTTCACATATTTTATTTCAATCCATACAACCCTAGGATGTTTTCTTATTACCCTATTACAAATAGGGAAACTAAGACTTCTCTATTTATACAGGGAGCATATATTACTTTTGTAAGGCAAATATTATATTTATTTAATATTTTGTTATTAAAAGATAAGAGATGCAGATCCCCTCCTTTACTTTTTTTTTTTTTTTGCTACTTCAAACAGCATTATAACAAGCATTGTTTTACATATTTCTTATGTATTGTTATTCTTATTTCTGTAAGTTACACTTTTTGAAGTGACATTTTGGGTCAAAATGTATGTGTGTGTACCTTTTTTATTTTGAACTAGTTTTAGATTCACAGAAGAATTGCAAAAATAGCACAGATATTGGCAATAAAAAGGCATAAAACACTGATACACGCTACAACTTGGCTGAACCTTGAACACATTATGCAAAGTAAAACAAATCTAGTCACAGAAGGCCACGTGTTGTATGATTCTATTTATACAAAATATCTGGAATAGGTAAGTCTATAAAAACAGAAAGTAGCTTGGCAGGTGCGAGGCCCTGTGGGAAAGGCAGGAAGTCGGGAGTGACTGTTTGATGGGTCAGAATCTCCTTTTGAGGTGACAAAAATGTTCTGAAATTAGACAGTGGTGATGGTTGCACAACTCTGTAAACACAACAAAACCACTGAATTGTATACTGTAAGAGGGTGAATTTTATGGTATGTGAATTATATCTCAATAAAACTGTATTTAAAAATGAAAATAGTTCAGAGAGTAGTGTGTACTCTTCCCCTACATTCCCCTCATGTTCACAACTGGAAAGTGATTGGATAAATTGTGGCACTATGGAATAGTAAAAGTACATGACAGTATATATGGTATGATTCATTTTTTTATTGTTTAAAAGAAATGGAAACTCTTTATACGTGTGTATATGTTTCCTTATGTTTGCAGTAGCCTATATAAAGTGGTAGAAGTATGCAAGTAAACTCAACACTGGTTAGTCAGTGATAGAATTAAGAGGGCACAAAAAGAGATTATGCAGTTTGTTTTTATAACCCTCTATTTAGTTTAATCTGATATAAAAAGACATGTAAGGCATGTAACTTTTTAAAGTTGAAAAAATTAAGGAAAAAAAAAAAGACAAAGGATGATGCCCCTGGATCTTCCCACGGCTGGGCAATTACCTCTAGGTTTTAAGCAGCAAGGTGGGTATTAAAATCACTCCTGCAGAGGTCCTGCACCACCAGCTCCTTGGAGAGATGGAACTTGAGCTGGTTCCCGGAGGATGGAGGGAGGAGTGGCCATGGAAGTTAAAAACAAGCCCTCTGGGTCGGGCAGAGCTGCGTTTGAATCTCAACTGCCTGCTACCTACTGAGCTGTGGGATCTTGGCCCAGTTACCTAACTGCTCAATGCCTTGGTTTCCTGATCCTTAAAAGGAAAATAATTAGATAAACTCTTTCATGGGGTTATCAGAATACGGTGAGATCATGCGTGCAAGATGCTTACCACAGTGCCTGACATGTAGTATTGAATAAATGATAGGCATTATCATTATTAATATTATTTACAGTAGGCACAACTCAGTTGTTTAGGGAGTGGGAAATGTTGGCTATAAAAATCTAAAGGAGGGGACAGCATCCTCAATTTAGTCCTACCACCCTTCTGGACCCATAAGTTGATGTGCTCCTGTGCCATCATCCTGAGAATTGATTTTATTCTTGATGGTGTTATACCCATCTTAAATGAAAGACTACATTTCCCAGCCTCCCTTGCAGCTAGGAGCAAGGGAAGTCTTGGGTGGGAATTTCGTTTGGAAAGATGCCCCTTTGCTCTTCCTTTCCATCCACCTTCCTGCTGTCTGGACCCTACAGTTGATGGCTGGAGACCCACCAACAATCTGGGCCCTTGTAGCAACCTTGAGGCAGGAAGCCATGACCCCAGAACGGTGGAGCAGAAACACAGGTGCCGGAGTTCCTCATGGCCCTGCAATGGCCATGCCAGCCCAGGCTGTCTTCCTCCAGACCTACAGCGAGAGAGAAATAAACCTCTGTCTTGCTTAAGCGCTTTGTATGGGTTTTCTGTAATAGGAAGATAAGCCCAGCCCTAACTGAGTTCTCACAGAACAACTAACCTAAAGATCCAATGCTCGTGGCCAGGAGGTGGCTCAAGGCGTGAGCTGGGGAGGGGCCCCAGGGAGGCCCAGCCTGGGCACTTACTCATCACCAATGTAGAGCTTGGGCCAGACCTCGTTGACGTGGGTGTACTGGGGACTGCCCTTCCAAAAGAGCCGCTCCAGCTCGAAGGCCCCGGGGGTAGAGTAGTCCTCCTCCTCCTCCTCCTCCGCCTTCAGCAACAGCCTCTTGGCAGATGACGAGTAGGCATTCTTTAGGCTTGTCTTCGGTTCTCCGGATGTCATTTTGGAGCCAAGGGATTTTCTTTCCTTTCTGCAGCTGGTCAGGAGAGAGGGTGAGAATGGGGGTTACCAGGGCACGCTGAGGTAGGGACTGAGCTTTACAAATAGAGGTGGGGTAAGCCCATCTTAAAATTTGGCAGGCGCTTTCCCGGCCTGCTATGCACCCGCTTCCTATTCCCAGGCCATACAGGTCCACAAGGAAGGCCATGATGGCAGTTAAAAGACACTTCTCCGGCATTCCAACCTTTCCAGGGCCAGGGTGCCAGCGGCCTCCGGTGCAGGCCAAGGCCGGCTTTGGGCTTAAGAAATCCTGCGGGCAGCTGGTCCCTTCCTATCTTTCTTTTAGAATTTACCCTTTCTTTGGCACCTACTTTTTCCTTTATCTAACTGGAACTTGCTAGTTTAAGCCATTTTGGATCCAAACAGAAAGGCCCAGAAGGTCCCTAACATTCTGGGCCTGCAGCACTCTCAACCTCTGCAGGGAGCAGTCGGCCAGCAGGAAGAGCACGTCACCGAGTCCAGAGCCTGCCTGGGCCTGGGTCTCGGCAGCCATGTGCCTAAGCAGAACTTCAGAAGCCTTGAGGTGGGACAAAACCTGGCCGCGGGAGGGTCAGCCAACTCGTTAGGACAGTTGAAGTCAACGTGCACAGCTCCCACGCTAGGAGGCTGGCAGTCACTGCGCTAGCTTACCAGGGGACCAGAAGAGAGTGATGTTCCAAGCTAGTCTCCCTGCAGACTGAAACGTGTATCGGAGCTTGTCCAGCTCTGCAAGTGGACTGCAGGAGAAGAGTTTCCATTGTCCCCAAGAAATGAATTCCCTGCGGAATTGGGCAATGTTTGTTCCCTGAGCTGAGTAAATGATACGTCTACGGCCCGACAGCTTGGGAAGAGAAACTGTACTCGTTCTCCGAGACTGGAGGGAAGAGAGGAGTGGGGGATGACTGAGAAACACGGAGGTGAGCGGCAGGGAGGGAATGTTACTTATTTGATGACTACTTACAGAGCACTTATTTTGTGGCAGACACCGTTCTGAGTGCTTTACAATTATAAACTCGTTTAATCTTAGCAACCCTGTGAGGTAGGATTATCCTAATACCCTATTATTATCCCCATTTTACAGGTGAGGAAAACTGCAAATGGAGGATGTTTGTAGCACATGGTCTTAGCCTTCCGAGTTGGAGGGGCTGGGGTCCCGTGTGAGAAGGGGCAGGCCGGGGGTGCAAAGAACATAAACAAGGGTCGGTAGCTTCAAAGGCCACTGGGATCATTTCCGAAGGACTCAGAGTATAACTTGGAGAAAAATGGGACAATTTGGACGTGAGTAATAAAGATGACTGCAGTGGATTGAAACACATCAAACACTTAGATCATAATGAGACTTAAAACAATTATTCGCTGTTGGAGGATGCTAGGGAAGCAGCTCCTTATATTGAAGATGGATAAATAAAGGGAAAGAAGCTAGCATTTATTGTTCCTTTATTGTGCAAACTACTACTGGGTAGATGAGGGAAATTTTCTCTTTTAGAGAAGTATTCCAGAGAATAAATAAGGAAGCACCATTTTACACCACCCGGGGAGCTGCTGCGTCAGGGACTGAGTGCTGCATGCTCACGACGTAGGGTAAGAAGAGCCGATCAGACATTAAACACCCTCTGACAGGAGAACACGCCACCACGGCCAGACAGGTCTCACCTGAGAACAACCTGAATCTTATCAGAGTCCTCAGAGTCAGATCTAACAGCCAATTTGCAGAAGACTCAGAGGACGGTTAAATTATACCGCAGGGCCTTATGTTTTAGAACGATATACTGAAATATTCGCAGATGAAATGATATGATGTCTGGGATTTGCTTCCAAAATAACATCGTTGGGAAAATACGATACTGTAGTGTTGGGGGAGGTATTGACGGAGGTGGGGATGAGGCAGGGTTGGGTGTGAGTGATGATGGTTGGGGTCGGATGATGGTTACAAGGTAGTGACTGGTTTTGGCTGTGTTTGGAATTCTCCGTGATAAAAATTTAAAAAGGAAGGGAAAGGGCTGAAACCACTGCTTTGGGGAATTTGATTCTCCCAAGTCCATAGCAGATGACTTGAAGGACCACTGGCTGGAGTGTGCGCCTGTGGGGTCGTGGGAAGCCAGGATTTGTGACTTCCTCCTGCAACATCCCACTTCCTGCGACGGAGGTGGGAATGAGGGGCAGCAGAGGGGGCCCTTCTTTGGCGTCTCAAAGGGTAGTCTAAGGACCACCTCTGGCAGAGTCACTGGCATTGGCTGAAAATAGAGACTCCTGGGCCGCCCACTGGACCAGGGCAGGGGGCCTAGGAGTCGGTATTTTAACAAGCTCCCAAGTGTGTGAGAAGCTCACCCGAGTTTGACGATAATCGCCTGGGAGGTGGCTGCGGAGCCACGAGCTGTGGAGTTGAGAGAAAGGTGGTAAACGCGCTCGTGAAGGAACGGAACGAGCGAGTGAATGGCCGAGGGGTGAATGAACGATTGAGGGCCGTGAGGCAGGGCTGCCGGGCCAGGACTGCGCCTCTGGGCTGCTTTGGAGGAGGGTGCAGGGGAGGAAGGTGCAGAGTACGGGGTGGACGGGCCTCCTGGAGCGGGTGGTTGTCAGGGCCACACTCTGCTCTGGGGCCTTCCTGCTGGGTGAGTCCAGTCAGGGGGAGAAATTATTTCAAGCAGCAGCCAAAACTTGTCTTGCGGGAACCAGCACAGCCCCCTCCGTCTCCTAAGAGCATAGCTCCAGCTCTCCTGGCTTCGAGCCCACAGGGGCCTTAACTTTGAGAGATCTGAAGCTCAGCCCATCCATGGCACCCACTCTTCTTGCTTTGAAGTGAGCAGAAGCTGGGGGCACCGTGTACATAAATGTGTGTGCACCGTGTACCTAAACGTGGTGGTTCAGGCCATTTTGAACCCTGCCTGCTACTAGCCGAGGCTTCAGAAGAGGTGATTTTAGGGAAACGCTGCAGTAAATTCCATTCCAAAACCTCCATCTGCGTCCTTTGATCACTGAGACTGACCTCACCCTCGGTGGGGCTGTCTCTCCTTCTTTACATGGCGGAGGGAACCATCCCCGTCCCATCTCTGTGCTGAAAGCCCCGGCTGGATTTCCAGACAGAAGAGGAAGTGGTGTGGTCTACCCAGAGCAGCTTGGCACGCAGAGGGAGCTCTGGGATCTATTATCCTCCAGCGTGCAGATTTGATGGGGAAAGAGAACAAAGCGTGGAGCCGTCCAGAAACCACAGGCCTGTAATCTTTCCAAATCCTGAAGGCGGCTTGTGTGCATCCCTCTCCGCATGGCTCCCAAATCTCCAATTCTCAGAGAGGCCGGGAGCGTCTGTTTCCCAGATCACAGCCAAAATGGAAGGGGAAGACAAATCTGTTCTGTTTGGTTTCCATAGATTCGACCCAGAGATTAACTGCCAAGGTCTCAATGACACACACAATATCAATCACAGGCTAAATGTCATAATGAGAGCTGGGCAAGCTGTCAAGAGAGGCCTCCAGGTTCCTGTTACAGCTTCATATTTAAAGATTTGGTCCCAGGAAATCAAATGTTGTCTCTGAAGGCTACTTGGCCTGTGTGTAGCATCGGCCTGTCTCCCCGTTAGAGGGTGGCAAACTCAGGCTCCTTGGTGGAGGGGCCAGGCTGGTAACATAGAGGAAGCAAGTGTGTTGGGTATTAAAAAAATCAATCAAACAAACAAAAACCTATTGACCTTGGGCATGAGACATTAGGGAGTGGTGGCGAGTGTGGCACACCAGAGAGCAAATGCCTCCTCTGAAGGGGGCAGCAGCTTGCTATTCCATGTGGGAATGTTAAGCCCAGATTTTCTGATATTAATGTTTTCATGATTCTTACAGATTTTTGTGAGAAATCTACTGATTTTTAAAGGTAGGTGGTAGTAGGAGACGCTGTTCTTGCCTGTCTCATTCCTCAGGTCAAGTCACTGCCACAGAAGTGGACAGTTCCTTTCTACACAAAAGGCTTCCCAGCTCTGGCACTTGGGTTCCCCTGCTTGAGGGCATTTTCTGGTCTTTGTGCTGGTCCAGCCTGAAGTGTGGGGAGTTAACACCCCCAGAAGTTATCCCCAAGAGGGGCCAGGGTTGGGGGATAAACACCCCAGCTTCTTCAACCCTGAGTGGGCCAATTTTTAAGTATGCCCTGCACAGTCTCTCCAGTGTGCTGGGGCCCCAGCTGCCCAGAGAGGCACCCTGCCCACTCGCACATCGGTCACCGGCTCCCTCCTCCCGAGGCACTCTGCACCCCACACCGTGCTCCCTGGAGCACCTGGAAAGTAGACCACGTGCACTCAAACCCTGGTCTCAGGGCCTGCTTTTGAGGGAAACCAAACTAAGATACTGCTAATTTTACAACATTTAAAGATACTGTGGTATACATATGTCAAAACATCACACTGTGCTCCATAAACATACACAATTATTATTTGTCAATTAAAAACAAAAATTTAAATTAAAAAAAGAAAAAACAAATAAAGATACTGTGATAACACAGGATACAAGAGGCCAAGCAGTACTTGACCCTCAGGCCTAGGGTGCTACTTCCTTCCATAAAACAGTGACCTTGCCTTTGAAGAGCTGTCACCACAGGACCCCTCGTTAACTCAGACTCTATTTCAGATTTCTTGATGGTACAGCTTGCATTTGGTTAAAGGTTTCCTGTTCCCAAGGAGGAATGATTTTGATCTGAATTCAAAACTGTAATTTTGATTCCATGAATTTACTTTATGCAAAAAAAAAAATTAAACAAAAAACTTCATATGATTTTTTTTTTTGTTTTTTAAACTAGCAAAAATATATCAAAATGTCAATACTATGGGTGAGTGGCAAGACTCAAGAAGATTTTTTTTTTCTGTTTTCTATTTTGGGATTCTTTTAATAAATAATCGTATTTTATAATAAATAACCATGTCTTTTTTTTTTTTTTTTTTTTGAGACAGAGTCTCACTCTGTTGCCCAGGCTGTAGAGTGCCGTGGCATCCGCCTAGCTCACAGCAACCTCCAACTCCTGGGCTGAAGCAATCCTTCTGCCTCAGCCTCCCGAGTAGCTGGGACTACAGGCATGTGCCACCATGCCCGGCTAATTTTTTCTATATATTTTTAGTTGGCCAATTAATTTCTTTCTATTTTTAGTA
>CAUYRT010006102.1:0-52851 GCA_963574885.1 Lepilemur ruficaudatus | reverse complement strand
AGGTCTCTGTTCTTATGCCAGTACCATACTGTTTTGGTTACTGTGGTCTTATAGCTTGAAATCTAGTAGAGTGATGCCTCCCAATTTGTTCTTTTTGCTTTAAGTTGCATTGGCTATTCAGGGTCTTTTCTGTTTCCATAAACGGTGTAGAACTGTTTTTTCTAGATCTGTAAAAAATGGCATTGGTACTTTAATGGGGATTGCATTGACTCTGTAAATCATTTTGAGTAGTATATACATTTTAACAATGTTGATTCTGCCAATCCATGAACGTCAGCATGATATGTTTTTCCATTTGTTTATATCCTCTGTGATTTCCTTCCTCAGTGTTTCGTAGTTCTCCTTGTAGAGGTCTTTAACCTCCTTGGTTAAATATATTCCTAGATATTTTATTTTCTTTGTTGCTGTTGTGAAAGGCATTGCATCTTTGATTTGATTCCCAGCTTGACTGTAAACTATAGACCAATATCCCTTATGAATATAGATGCAAAAATTCTCAATAAAATCCTAGCAATCTGAATTCTGCAGCACATCAAAAAAAATAATCAACCACAATCAAGGGGGCTTCATCTCAGAGATGCAAGGTTGGTTCAACATATGCACATCTACAAATGTGATTCACCACATAAATAGAAGGAAAAACAAAGACCATATGATCCTCTCAATAGATGCAGAAAAATATTTTACAAAATTCAGCACCTTTTTATGATAAGAATGCGTAACAAAATAGGCATAGATGGGACTTACCTAAAAATTGTAAAAGCCACATGTCACAAAGTCACAGCCAACATCATAGTGAATGAGGAAAAACTGAAAGCATTCCCACTTAGAACTGAAACTAGACAAGTTTGCTCACTATCAGCACTTCTGTTAAACATAGTGATGGAAGTCTTAACCAGAAAAATCAGTCAAGGGAAGGAAATTAAGTGTATCCATATGGGGAAAGAAGAGGTCAAACTATCCCTCTTTGCTGACAATATAATCTTATATCTAGAAAACTCCAAAGACTCTGCCAAGAAGCTCCTGAAAGTGGTAAATAAATTCAGCAAAGCCTCAGGCTACAAAATCAATGTACAGAAATCAGTAGCATTCCTATACACCTCTGATACTTTAGATGATGTGGTCTGATTGACTGACCTATCCCAAAACTCAAAATTTCACTTTTGTCTTGTTTTGTTTTGCTATATGTTGCTTCAGCATTGCGCAAAGAACATTTTTTTTCATGTAGCATGTTGGCTTTCAGAGACAAATAATGAATTTTATCTGTCATTTCTTTCCATAATTATTCATAAATTTTTATAAATATCTGAAAGAATAACATCAAATATGTTATAAAAGTAGTGAGGTATGATTAAGACAATCTTGTCTCACATTGACTAGTTGTGTTACCTTGGCAAGTCATCTAAATCAGTTATTACTCCTATCATCACCAGGTGGGAGATTTAGAGGGTGAAGTCAATAAATACGGTGGTTGTCTATAAATGTTACTTTTATACTAGTTGTTGACTAAAGGAATTTTTAAATATGGAAGATGAACAATTTGAAAGTAAGGTTTTATTTAAAAGCAAGCAAAATAAAACAATGACAAACAAATTTAAATAGAATGTAGAATGAAAACTAAATGTTTAAATTAATACAAGTAGATATTATACATCTACTTCTAAAATTTGGACAAATAAAATGTCCAGAATTTTTTTGAACTATGCCTATAACAATTGAGAAAGCAAAATATTTTCCTTGAAACAAAAAGTAAATAGACATTTTTATTGAGGACAAGAGTAAAAAAATTGCACTCATTATGCAAAAAAATGCTGTTAAAAATACAAAATAGATCTTCAGACATTATTATTTCAGTTAAATATGAATCAAAATGAAGTATATGAAAATAGAAACCACCAAGCATTTCACATGCTCATAAAGACCACCACAAAAAAATGCCATAATTTTGTTGATTATAATCATAATTAAATAGATTTCCCATAAACAGAAAAGTAATTAAAATGCCACACATACACATTCACTTTCATAAAAATGGACATTGTTTCCTGAGTTACAACCTTAAACACACAATTTGTCTTCTAATTAAATAATTTTGTCCATATATAGTCATACACGGAATACCAGATACATTTAATTTTAGCAGAACTTTTCATAACACTTTGTTTAGTTCATTGGCAAGAATATTATAAATACTTGCTAAATGTATAAAATGTATGTTAGCTTTCTATTTCTGCATAATAAATTATCACAACCTTAACATGTTAAAGCAACAAAAATTTCTAACCTCCTAGTTTCTATGTGTTAGGAAACCAGACACAGATTACCTGGGTCCTCTGCTCAGGGTCTCACCAGACTAAACTCAAGGTGTTTACCAGGACAGTGTTCTCAAGTGGATTTGGAGGTCCTCATCCAAATTCCCTCAGGTGCTAGCAGAATTTAGTTCCTTGTGGCTGTAGGACTGACGTCCTGTTTTCTTGCTTGCTCAGTCAGGGGCTGCTCTTAGTTCACAGAAACTGCCCTCAGGTCCTAGCTAACCTGGCCTCAGTTCTAGTTCTTCTTAATGGCTCACCTTGAATAGATCAAGCCCACCCAGATAATCTCCCTTTTGATTAACTCAAAGTCAACTGATTAGTAACCTATTCACAAAGTGAAATCCCACCGTATTCTCAGGTTCTGCCCACACTCAAGAGAAGGGAATTATAAAAGGGTGTGTACACTGGGGGTGGGGGTGAGGAATCTTGAAGGCCAGCTTAGAGTCCCACCTACCACAACATACATAGTTAATATTATGTTCTGTATTACTAATGTCTCCATAGAGAAATAGCTTTCTTGGAAAAGTAGGCATATTTCCTCTTCAGAAATTTTAGTAACAGAGTTTGAAAAGTAAGTCAAGTCCTTATTTTGAAGGATCCTGATGCCCCCACAAGCATATACATGAGCTATTCCCTTTGTTGTTGTTTTCACAGTCCCTAGGTATGCTACCACGGATATACTTAGCAGCTGGCAGAACCTTCACTTTAGTCCCCTGCTCCATGGAATGAGAACCATTAGTGTAGAAAAAAATAAGCAGAAGTCTCTGCTACTGCCTCTTCTTCCTAGCCAGGATAGTAAATCAGAAAGACTATTGCATTCCAACTCAAATGGTAGAAATTAATGCCAGCCTCAAAGACTTTTAAAAATTTAGTTTTGTGAACCCCATTTATTTTCTCATTTAATTCACTAGTAGAGATCTTTAAAAAAAATTCAGAGAGGTCATGGAATATGACAGTGGAGTTTCATGTATTTAACCAAACAGTATACTCAGTCTCACAGCTGCTGTAGTATATTTTCTAGAACAGAGCAGAATTGACTTTCTACTTGACATGTAGCTGTGGTGAACACAGAATGGCCCTGCAAAGATGTCTATGTTCTGATCCCCAAAACCTGTGAATATGTTAGGTTACATGGCAAAGGAGAATGAGGGCTGCAGATGGAATTAAAGTTACTAAGCAGCAGACCTTAAAATAGGGAGATTATCTTGTATTATCTGGTGAGCCCAAAGTAATCACGAGGGTCTTTTAAAGTAGAAGAGTGAACAGGACAAGAGAACCAGAGAAATGGCAGTGTGAGAAGAACTTGGCCCACCATTGCTGGCTCTAAAGATAAAAGAAAGGCTCTATATCCCAAGCAAAGTGGGTGTCCTCTAGAAACTGGAAGTGGTAAATAAAGTAATCTCCCCTGGAGCCTCCAAAAAGGAATGCCCCCTGAAAGCTCTTTGATCTTAGTTCCGTAAGATATCTGTCAGACTTCTGATTTACAGAATTATAAGATGATAAATTTGTGTTTTTAAGTCTGTGGTCCCCGACCCCTGGTCTGCAGACTGGTACCAGTCCATGGCCTGTTAGGAACCAGGCCGCACAGCAGGAGGTGAGCAGAGGGAGAGCAAGTGAAGCTTCATCAGTATTTACAGCTGCTCCTATGGCTTGCATCACTGCATAAACCCTGCCTCCTGTCAGACCAGTGGTAGCATTAGGAGCGCAAACCCTATTGTGCATGCGAGGGATTTGGTTGCAGGCATCAGATGAGAATCTAATGCCTGAGGATCTGAGGTGGAGCTGAGGCGGTGACGCTAGCACTGTTGAGCAGCTGCAAATACAGACTATCATTGCAGATAGGTTTGACTGAACAACAAATATAATGTACTTAAATCGACCCAAAACCATTCCCTTGCCCGCCATCTGTGGAAAAATTGTCTTCCATGAAGCTAGTCCCTGGTGTCAAAAAAGTTGCGGACCACTGTTTTAAGCCACTAAATTTGTGGTAATTAGTCACAGCAGCAGTAAAAAATTAACACAGTAGCTATTAATCTAATGAATGAATTTCATTTCATTCCCCATCAGGAAAGAGAATCTAAAGCATTCACTGGGATGGAAGATAAGTAGTACTTGATCTTTTCCCAGGACTGTGTTAACTCTGTTAAATTCTGTCACACTGTAGTCTGAAGGGATCTTGATTATCCAGACATTTTATGGAATATCTCTCTGATTCTTCATTGAGGCCTTGGTAAGCAAGAAGTGGCAAATACTCTGTACACCTTAAGTCAACCGCTTCCTAGAACAAAGGGCCTGTCATATTAATGAAACTTCTAAGGATCCAATGATCTGCCAGGACATCAGAACTTCCTGTCCCTAAAAAAGAGTCACAGTGCTCAGAAGACATTTTTGGATTTCTGAATAAGCATGTGTCATTTTTGAGTATACTGCTGCAATTCATTTATCAAGTGACTTAGAAAGCTGCCAGTTTTGAGCAGAAGGCAGCTCAGCAGCAGATGTACGCTGTGGCACAAACAAGCCTACCACTCGGGTCATAGGATCTGCCAGACCCAATGATGTTACAAAGTAGGAGTCAGCAAACTGTTTCTGTTAATGGCCAGGTGCTATTTTAGGCTTTGAGGACCTTAGGGTCTCTGTTGCAACAACTAAACTCTGCTGATGCAGTGTAACTGTTCAACTTTGCCATTAGAGCAGAACTACTCAACTCTATCATCGTAGTGCAAATGGGGCCATAGACAATACGTAAATGAACAGTATGTGTTCCAATAAAACTTTAATTACCGAACCAAGTCCTGAGTCATACTTGGCCCATGAGCTATAGTATGCTGACCCCTGCTATAGAAAAGAATATTGTGGAGCCCTTAAAATACTCCAATAAGAAAGCATAGCACAGACAACTTGGGTTTTGGAATAAGACCTTTCTATCTTGAGCAGAGAACTGTATACAACTTGCAGTACTACTTCTGGATTTGGGGCCTTAGTGGATACTGAATGTCTGATTGTAAGGCATCAAATGATTATGTGACTAAAGATCCCATCAGGCACTGATCATTGTTGGAGCCAGCATGTCATAAATTTAAGCCAACTGTCAACAAAGCACTGTAAATTGAAAGCAGTATATGTGAGATTAAGCCCAAGCATGTCTGCATGATACAAGTCAGTTATATGAACAGATGGGCCAGACCCCTTTGTCATCTACTGTACCTCAACACCTCTATCTCCACTTACACCTTTAACCTCATGTGAGGTCTGTATGACCAGCTAATAGGTGAAGCATAAAGAAAAAAGAAGGAAACTCAAGCCTGTTTCACAGAAGCGTTGGGTGACACACTCCAGCTTCACTTAGGGATGACTTTAAAAGACAGCTGTGAGGGGAAATCTTCCCTTTGGAAATAGCTTCAAGTATTACATGTGGTCACTAACATTTGTAGCATATTTATCAGTATTATCATGGATACCTGGGAAGATTAAACAGTCAAGATCTTAGAAATTCTAGATGGGAAGTTCAGGAGAAGGAAGTTTGGGCGAGAAGCTAGTAGACGGACCTGAAGCAGTGCACAGAAACTTGTTCAGCTTGAGTGAAATTTTACACTTACCATTTCTGCTTTCACAGATTCTTGAGAAATGTCTCTAAAGTTTAGCAAGACCAGATCTGAACTGTGAACTTTAGAAAGCAAAAGAGGAAGTAGAGGGAAAAGAAGGATAATTAAGAAATAGTGAAATTGGCTATTGATTCTTTCCTTTCTTCCTTCATTTTGTTCACTCACTCATAAATAATTTTATATATCCACTTTTCAATATTAATTAGCTAGGTTCTGATTACATATGGAGTGTCTTGTAGTGAGTGAGGCAGGCATTAAGTAAATATCACAAATCAAATTATTATTATAAATTATCTTATGCACTATGAAAGAAAACAAGAAACATTTTGCTTGGAAATCTCCTTACCTAAATAAATAATTTTATCATTTACAAGTTCTGTTTTCCACTAATATCAGGAGACAATTTTGCTAAGCTTTCTTGCACCATATATACATGAAGAATAGGGATTTAGGGCAGCCATCCTATGGTCTGTCTGCTACAACTCCAAAATCCCTTTCCAGTGGCTATAACTGCATTTTTCCCCCAACTCACTCCCTACCCACACTCAGACTTCTTATCTGGGAAGTTCACATACAAGAGAGACAAGAAATTTTTATAAAATTTAAATCCACTACATTACCCACTTTGACCCACATGGGCTACTATCGGGGGTCTTGGCAAGCAGTTTACTCAACTAAATGGTCATTTCATCGTGATCTGTGCCATGTAAATTCAAAGAGAGAATCCAAGTGACTAAATCAAAATTAAGTTTGAATCCCCCAGGTCTTCTTTTCACTAGACTGCCACAGGGTACACCAACAAGGCCAGACTAGGGTTGTTGCTAAAAGAAAGAAAGAAGTATCATACTTGAGAATTATCAGGACAGAATCCTGAATTTTCATTTTTTTTTTTCCTGATATTACCCAGGCAGCATCCAAAATGAAATGATCCCTTTCTGGAGATAGCCGCCTTCATTGACTAAGGTGCCTTTCTAAGGTATTTGGATCAGGACGAGGAAAATGCTGTAGAGTTAGAAATATTTTTGAGTCAATCTCTGAAGAGGTCATTCCAATGTTCAGTATACCAGGTGCATGTAGATGGTAGTGAGTGTGACACATCTATCAAATACCTTGTCTATGATCCCAGATGGTATCAAAAGAAAACCGGCCCTTACTATGAACATATCTACATGGGTGAACTAGGGAGTTTGAACAGCAGCTGCAATTTGTTTCTATAGCCCATGGTCCCAAAGAAGCGTGTCTTTAATCTGACAGTCTGTAATGTTTAAGATGGCATTTCAAATAGCTGGGTTATTTGCAACAGTTCATAAATCGGAAAAAAACATAAAACAGTTTACTAAGAGGAGGATTGGCCAGAGATACAAGGAGAGGCTTTAGTTTTGCCTCCTGGGAAGCATGACTTTGGTGCTTTTGGTTTTGCATAGTCAGTGCTGAGCTTGAACAGGCATAGGAGTCTGTGTGATGTAGGTGAGACTATGGTCTTTGGAGTCAGAGAGGCGTGGCAATGGGTGAGATCTGCTCTCTGCTGTGTAAGTGAGCAAGTTACTTAACCTAAGTCTCATGGTTTCCTTTTCTATATTATGGCAACATTATTGGCCACTCCCTCATGAGTTCTTGATGGAATTACGTGAGATAAGGTATGTAAAATTTTAACCCAGTGCTTGACACAGAGTATAACAAATACACAATTAATGTTTACTCTTATTTTTGTATCTTATTTAGTTTTTTTAAAAAATTATAATGCTGCCCACCATGATGCAAATGCCCTGGTTATATTTTAGCTAGATGCATATATCTTTGGAATAAGCCTGAAAAAATGTATATTTCTTAGTTGTTTTTTTTTTTTTCCTCAAACATCCTAGAGCAAAAATCATTCAGGGAACCAGAGGATTACAACTGCTGATATTCAATAGCCATTCTAATCTAGGTATCCCAGATAAAGATCCATGCAAAATACTAGAAGAACACAGGAATCCCTTGTGCACACACTGTATTAGCTCAGGCTGCTATGACAAATTTGCATAGTCTGGGTGGTTTAACTAACAGACTTTTGTTTCTCACAGTTATGGAGGTTGGAAAAGTCCAAGCTCAAAGGTACCAGCAAATTTCATTACTGCTGAGGCTCTCCTCCTGGCTTGCAGACAGCCACCTTCTTGCTTTGTCTGCAGAGAACAAGGGGAGCTCCAATGTCTTCTCATAAGGACACTAATCCCATCATGGGGGGGCCCACTCTCCTGATCTCATCTAAACTTAATTACCTCTTAAAAGCTCCATCTCCTACCATTACATTGGGGATCACAGCTTCAACTTATAAATTTCAGGGGACACAAACATTCAGTCCAAACACACACACTCTTATAGCTTACATTTTTCATTTAACAATTTGTCATGAACACTTTTCCTTATCTATAAATATTCTCTAAAAAACATGAAAAGAAATTACTAGAAAAAGACATGGCTCAGGGATCAGGGTTCCTATCTGAAGGTTCCTATCAAATCTGTTGCAGAGTGATGCAGGGGCTAGAGCTGCACTTCACGTGGTTTGAGGCAGTTCATCTGGTCTGAAGTTTACAGCCAACCTGTTGTTGAACAACAGATAACGCCTGGGAGCCAAGATCAAGAGGTTCAGGTGGGAAGTCCATCAAGCAAGAAGGGCACTTATCGTGTAGTTTAGGCACAACAATTAAAGCCCAAGGCTTATATGAAAACATTTTGGGCTAAATTTATCCCAAACACAGGTCATCGTAGTAGTGGGTTTTTATCATCCGTTAAGGGGAGACTCTGCTTGCTGCCATTCAATATTCTAATTAGTTTGAGAGTTGGGAATGTTGAAAACTCCACTTGAGTCAAGTACTCTCAAGCAGACAGTACCCTTATTAAGAAAATATGATCTGTCCAAACTTCTAACTCTAGGGACAAGCTATAGAGATCATGTTTGCTAGTTTACGTTTCATATATCTGTTCTGATCCATCACTTTGTTTTAATTGATGGGGGAAAATATAACACTCTTCCATTTTGTTAAAGAATCAGCTGTTACTGCAGACGACAATCCATCATAATCCTTGAGCAAAAATAGCGTATTATTTAAACAGCATATGATCACTTATTTAAATTTATACTGTAACTATGTATTGTACTAAAAGATGTGGCTATGTATACATTAATTCTATTTTTGATATTTATACAATCCTCCTCATAATATTATGCTTCTAAATTTTATCTAAAAGTTGAAAACATTTACATATCGATATCCTATACGAAATACATTGGAGAAAAATTAAAGAAGCTTAAAGATTCATATTTTAATATGAGTACAGCTGAAAGGAAAGAACATTAGTACTTAAATGTCTTCTACATTTATACATATAATTTGTGAGATTTTAATATAAGCAACATTAGTATATATATCTTGTGTTATAGATTTATAAATATCATTTTTATTTCCTATATATAGTAAAACCTATTCCTATAGACAGTTTTACAGAAATATGAAATATGTAATATCTTAAATTGGAGAGAATCTAATAAAAACTATAATATGCTTACATACACACACACACTCCTGGAGAAACACTGGGAAAAAGAAAAGAAATAAAAAATAAAAGGATTCATCATTTTATTGATCCTCTAATTTTAGAAATGTCCCTTAGCTATTTATAAATTGCATGTCCTCTTGAATAAATGTCAAGATTTAGCAATAAATCTGATACCAATGTGCAGCTATAAACATAAATATAATTTTACTTAAAATTGTTTTAAGGATTTCTCAGCCTATAAATGTTCTAAGATTCAATTTTAACACAATCTAAGTACAAGGTATAAGACTTGGATGAAAAATTAAGGTTCTATGTCATAGGATCCTAAGCCTTAAAGGTAATACATTCAGTTCTAGTACTGCTGAAGTAATTATCTGCAGAGAAAAATGGTAGTGCATACCAACTATATTAAAGTCATCATGAGATCGAATATCTTCTATACGCTACAAATTAGAAAAAGACACAAGAAAAATCCCTCACAGGCATTTATACAAAAGAAGGAGCAAAAAAAGAAAGAAAGAAAGAAAAGAAAAGAAAAAGAAAAAGAAAAAATAAAAAAACAGAGCAATGACAAAGACAGGCCTACTCAGCATTTATTTTGAAAGTCTGTGAGTGATCTGGGACCTTTCTCCCACAAGTGTGGGAAAATGGCATAGAGAACTTAAGTAACCACCCCCAGTACTCTGTCTAAAGGAGGAGACAGCAAGGGCCATACCAACATTCATACAGCCAAGAGTGGGTCTGGATTGCTATAAATTGCACCTGCTGCAAAAGAGTTAAGATACTAAGTTTGCAGTTTCCATCAGGGAAAAAAATTCATGTAGCATAACTGGGATATGGGAACATTTGGAAAAGTGTGAGAATAATATTTTTCATGATTTTTTCTACATTAAGACCTGAAGAACTTGGTTATGAACCCAAGGAACTTGGAAAAAGAAATTAATTATCCTAAACATCTGTATTCTTTTTCTTAATTAATATGGCTAAAAGAAATAACTACTTGTTTCAGATTTTTGTGATCACTTGCATACAGAAAATTTTTAGAGGTAGGTGGGGTAATTTTTTTTGTGTGTGTGGTTTTTTTTTTCTTTTGTCTCAAGATTTCTTTCTCAACAGGGCAAATAAATAAGATTAATTATTTTTAAAAGAAAATCTTTGTTTCTTAGGCCTCAGTAGCCTGGCAATAAGAGATTAAAAACAAGTCCACAGTGTCATTGTACGGGGGAAGGGCACGCCTCTAATCCTGGCTTGGGTGAGGCAAAGTCATAACATGTAACCAGAATGTTTGTACCCTCATGATATCCTGAAATAAAAAGAAAAGAAAAATTCTCTGGCACTGCGTGTTCCTATTTATTCTTCAGGAAATCCAGCCTCTTTCGATTTCTTCCTATATAAGCTTGAGGGGTTTCTGGAAGTGTCATACCCAATGCTCCAAGAAGTGACTTGTCTCCATGGCTACTGCATGATTTTTTAGCACCTTCTTTTGCTCACTGAATGTCTTTTCTCAAAATGTCAACTACGAAACCGACACCCACTGGAGACACAACCACATCTGCAGCGGCCACAGATTCAATTGTCTGCCCCTGAGGCTGACCTGGGTGCTAATGTGTGCACCAATTATTACTGACTATTAATGTTGAGGACCCCACAGACTAGGCTAGGAATGCTACCAAATTTTCCAGCCTTGTCTCCATCAATGAGCACAAATGTTATTATCTCTGGCCTGTGTTCTCAAATTTCCCATATCCCACATTATAGAAAAAAGTCTATTCTCTCTCTCTCTCTCTCTCTCTATTTTTCACTCTCATGTTCTTTCTTTCATCCCAGGATACAGGAAAAACCAGTGGGTACGGGGAAGGGAAGATTGCTGTAAATTATAAATACCACATTGTACTTAGAAACTTTCCTCCTCTCTGAAGTTCATTTGGAGTCCTTTCACTATGTGGATTCAAATATTATTTGAGCACATATCCTGTGCCGGAGGTTGCTCTAAGCAATAGAGATGTATCAATGAAAAAGGTTAAGGGGATACTTACCTCATGGAGCGTACCTGGAGGAGGAGCAACAGGAAAAAGAGTAAATAAATAAAATAGATTAACGTTGCTTGTGAAGTTAATATTTCAATGAGTGACGGGATAGAAATTAAGAGGTGCGGTGGCCGCTTCACAGGACGATCAGAGCAGCCTTCTTTAGGGAATACGTAAGCTGAGACATGATGAAAGGAGCTAACCCTGCAGACAGCTGAACATTCTAGTTGGAGGCAAGAGCAAATATAAATTCTTGAGGCAAGAGAGATCTAAATGTCAAGGAACTGAAATGAAGCTTATTTATCATTTAGTTTATATGACTTGAATCTACTTTAGAATAAGATTTTTTTCTTCGTATTCATTTATACAGCAACACAGACCCCAGTGTCTTCTAGAAATGCCTTAAACATGCCTAAATCCTAAAATAAATATGGCGCAGGCTTAAGTGAAGCTCCCACTGCAGACAAAATATTCAGAAATTTAAAAAGTCAAATAATCCCCAAAGCTACCAAAAACTCCTAATATTACGTTAAGCTTTTAAAATAATTGAAAACAGAACCACGAGAAATTTCCAGGTTTCTGTGAAGCATAAAAGAAGCTTGGAAGTCACTACTTCATAGTAACGGGTAAAACCCTGAATAAACTGAAACACAACTTTTGTTAGAACTATAACACAAGTTAGGTCACAGGGCAAATCAGCACTCCAAGAACTGTGAAGAGACAAAGGGACAGACAGGTGGATCCAGGCAGTCAGTGCTGACTGGATCAGACTCAGGAGTGGAAACCACGTGGCAGCCACTGGCAGGGCAGGAAAAGTCAAAGTGTAGTTGACAAATTGTCAGAGGCTCAGTGTGAACATAAAAACAAGGGGGCCATGTCATGGGTCCTCCCCCGCAACACAACACAAACCTTGTGACTTTTACCTCCTGGAGCTCTCTGGGTTCTCACACTGCGTATCAGAGAACAATCGCCTCATGCTCCCAGTGTGGGAGGGGAAAAGGAACCATCTGGAATAAACCAGAGCATTTTGTTCTTAACAAGGTCTGCCCTCAGGGGAAACTATTTAACCAAAGCCTAACTTGCCGGTATTATCAGAGCCCAGCTGACCTGAGAGAAGGGAGACACTCAACTCCAGCTGGCTTACCTTCCATGCGGAGGAAGGGAAATACCCAATTCCAGATCCTTCTAGCCATCCCGACACACCTAAGGGGAAAAAAACTGAGAACAACTTGGGGAGTTCATAGCCCAGGGCACAGGCTCACTAAAAGCCTTAGACTGAGACCTAGTCACAGGACCACAGAAAACTTCCCCTCCTCTCTCACCTCACCATCTCATTACTAAAAGCCTACTTACAGCAGTTCCTTTTACCCAGTATATAGTATCCAGGAAAAACTTTGCAAGTCATATAAAAAGGTAAAAAACAGTTTGAAGAGACAGAGAAAGCATTAAAGCCAGACTCAAGTAGGGCAGGGCTGCTGGAATTAACAGACACAAAATTTAAAGTATGGTAAATACGCTAAGAGCTAGTACGGATAAAGAAAGCAGCACGCAAGAGCAGGCGGACAATGTAAACAGAGACATAGAAAGTATAAGAAGGAAAGAACCAAAAAATGACAGAGATCAAAAACACTGTAACAGAAATGAAGAATACCTTTGATGGGCCTGTTAGTAGACTGGACACATCTGAAGAAACAATCTTCTGAGATTGAGGATATCTCAACAGAAACTACCAGAATTGAAAAGCAAAGAGAAAAGAGAATGAAAACAAAAGAATAGAATATCCAAACCAAAACTTAGGTCTTTAAAAGATTGATAAAATCCATAATTTTCTAGATAGGCTAACTAAGAAAAAAGAAAGAGAATATAAAATATTAATTTCAGAAATTTAGAGGGGGAGGGGACATCATTACAGATTACATGGTCATTAAAAGGATAATAATGGAAAATCATAAGCAACTCTATGCCCACAAATTTGATGAACTAGATGAACAGACCAATTCCTTAAAAGACAAAATCTGCCAAAACTCACGTAAGAAGAAACAGACAATCTGAATAGGCCTATATCTACTAAAAATTGAATAAATAATTAATAACACTTCAAAACAGAAAGTACCAAACCCAGATGGGTTCACCAAACCCAGATGTATTCTGTCAAACATTTAAGGAAGAAATTATACCATTTCACTATAATCTCTTTCAGAAGATAAAAGCAAATAGAATACTTCCTCATTCATTTTATGAGGCCAGCATTACACTAATACCAAACTGGACAAAGACATTACATGAAAGAAAACTACAGTGCAATATCTCTCATTGACATAGATTCAAAAATCTTCAAAAATATTATCAAATCAAATCCAACAATGTATAAGAGAATTAAACACCGTAACTTAAATGGATTTATCCCAGGTATGCAAGACTAATTCAACACTTAAAAATCAATTAACACAAACCATCATATCAACAGATTAAAGAGAAATTTCACATGGTCATATCAATAGTTGTAGACAAAGCATTTTACAAAATTTAACACCCACTCATAATACGAACTCTCAGTAAACTAGGAGTGGAGAGGAACTTCCTCAACTTAATAAAGAATATCTACAAATAGCCTACAGCTAACACCATACTTAACAGTGAGAAACTGAAACTTCCTACTAAGATCAAGAACAAGACAAGGATGTCCTCTCTAAGCACTGCTTTGTGACATCATACCGGGAGTCCTAGTTAATGCAATGAGACAAAAAAAAAACAAAAAAAGGAAAACAAAAACTACACCTGGCCAAGCTGGACTTTATTAAAGTTAAAAATGCATGTTCTGCAAGCAAAAGACATTGTGAAGAGAATCAAAAGACAAGCCACAGACTAAGAAGAATTATTTGCAAAACATATATCTGATAAAATACTGGTATATAAAATAAACAAAGACCTCTTAAAACACAACAATAAGAAAACAAACAAGTCAATCTGAAATTGAGCCAAAGACCTTTATGGCAAGTAAGCATGTGAAGAGTTGCTCCACATGGTATGTCATCAGGGAAATGTAAACTAAGACAACATTGAGGCCGGCACGGTGGCTCACACCTGTAATCCTAGCAATCTGCGAGGCCAAGGCAGGAGAATCACTTGAGGTCAAGAGTTTGAGACCAGCCTGAGCAAGAGACAGACCCCATCCCTACCAAAAATAGAAAAAATTAGCCGGGCATGGTGGTGCACACCAGTAGTCCCAGCTACTAAGGAGGCTGAGGCAGGAGGATCCCTTGAGCCCAGGAGTTTGAGGTCGTGGTGAGCTGTGATGATGCCACTGTACTCTAGCCAGGGCAACAGAATGAGAGTCTGCCTCAAAAATAAATAAATAAATACAAAGAAGACAACAATGAGATAGCACTACACACCTCTGAGAACAGCCAAAATCCAGAATACTGACAACTCTAAAAGCTGGCAAGGATGTACAGCAACAGAAACTACACAAAAACCTACACAAAGATGTTTATAGAAGCTTTATCAATAATTTCTAATAATTTCTTTCTCATATTTTCTAAACATTTATTAGGTGAATGGTTAAATAAGTTGTGGTACATCCAGGCAGTGGAATATTACTCAGCACTAATTAGAAATGCACTAAATGTCAAATCATGAGAACACGTGGAGGGAACTTAAATGCACTGCACATTACTAAGAAGCCCATCTGGAAAGACTATATATACTGTATGATTCCAGCTATAACTTCACAGCAAAGGCAAAACTGTGGAGATTATGAAAAGATCAGTCATTGTCAGAGGTCGAGGGGTGGGAGGGATGAAAAGGCAGAGCACAGAGGATTTTCAGGGCAGTGAAACCATTCTGTGTGACACACGTCGCAATGGACTTTGGGTGATAACGATGTGTCAACGTAGGTTCATCATTTGACTCATCACTTGTAACAAACGTACTGTGGTAAGGGATGCTGATGATGAGAAAGGATGCACATTTGTGGGAGTGGGGGTATTTGGGAAATCTTCATACCTTCCACTCAGTTTTGCTATGAATCTAAAATTACTCTAAAAATAAAGTCTATTAAATTAAAAAAATGGAACCATAAACACCTAGATTTGCTGGACACCAAACTAATTTAAGAAATCAGGGTGTTACAGCAAATCTGAAAAACATTAACCTACATAAAATAAACTTGTCACAAAAACCCACATAGAATATGATTTTCTTTACATGAAATGTCCAGAATGGGTCAGTCCATGGAGACAGAAAGTAGATTAGTTCTTTCCAGGAGCTACAAACAGAGGGAAACAGGAAGTGACTGTTAATGGGTATGGGTTTATTTTAGAGTGGCTATATGTTCTAAAATCAGATAGTGGTAATGGTTGCACAATTATTACAAATATACTTAAAAACTACTAAATTGTGCACTTTTAAAGGGTCAGTCTTATGGCATGAATGTAAATTATATCTTAATAAAGCTATTCTTTTAAAAGTTATATTAATAATAAAATATAAATAATATCTTTAATCATTAAATTGTTGGGATTTTTAGTAGATAAAATCAAATGGTAATAGCTACAAACTTTTCAACAAATAACAATATAAGGTTCAAAAGAAATCAAACTTTACTGAAGAAACTGAAGAGCAAAGGAAATGTATAAAATATGAATATGAAACAGATTATAATTTTATTTCACAGATAATTAAAGATTAGTTAGAACAACAACTTTGTCCAAGGTAACAAGAGAGTATGTACCAGTGCTGGAAGTTGAATTCAGGCTAGTTATAGCCAACACTAAAATCTTTTTATTGGTCTTGAAGTTTCTTTAAATATTCTGGTATGTCAGCAAATAAATATCTTTCTCACAATAAGTCATATTTCTAGGACACAAATAAAAAACCTATAAAGTGTTAAAAATTTATCTTCTTAAAATATTTATGGTTCTAACATTTTTCTTTCGGGGGCATAAGAAAGGGAAAATGTATATTAAATATTCCAGATAATTAAAATTTCATACAATGTCCAGAAAATTATTAATCAAAACGCTTTGGAAACAAACAGAATACTAACCATTGTGACCACAAAATTTAAACTGCCATTGTAAATCACTGTCTTTGCACATGTGGAATCAAAGCCCTGCTTCATTTGTTTTGGGCACCTATCCAATGGTATTTCTTTAACATGAAAAATATTCTTTGCTATAAAAACAAGTTGAATTGTTATGTAGGCCATTTATCAGTTCTGTCACTATTACATGGAGGCAAATCAGTCACCCTGGGCAGAAAATCCAACTTACCAAAACAGATGCCCTGTCAATTGTTATTGAAAATATACATTTTATTTATTCATTCACTCTACATATTTATTTACACTCTACTCTGTGTTAGGCACTCCTGTAAGTCTTAAGGCTATGATGGTAGACCAAAACGAGATATTTTCAGTCTAGTGGAAAAAACAAGAATGTATTGATAAATAAAAATTTGCATACTTATGATCAATTCTATAATTGATATAATCATACAGTACAGAGAAGGGTTACCTAAATCTGTTGAGTGGGTAGTTGAGTCGGGGTGTTGAAATAAAGTTTCTCAATTAAGAAGAATTTCTTTTTTACAGTAACAATTTTTTTACAATTATTGTGACAGTATTTACAAGTGTAAATGTATTTTTTTAATGTAAATACTCAAAGTAGTATAAAGAAAAGTTCTGTTATAAGACAGAAAAAAGGAGGAAATAACAACAGGAAAATAATAATCTGACTGGAGAAAATCTTTAGCAATAGAAATGTATTAAATGCTTTACCTAAAAGCAAAAACATTAAAAATATGCAATGTCAAAGTAAAGCATAAATAATACAGTAATAGGAAAAATCAATTCAAAAAGGAAATATATAATTCACATAATAAGGCAAGCATTTTTGAGTGATTTTTTTACTTTATATTAAAATATGACAGGCATACAGAAAAGTGCGTATGTCATAATTGAACAGTTCAATGGATTTTCAAAAATTGTAACTACCTATGCTCTCCCTATGCTGTATAAAGAAACAGAACATTACCAACACCCTAGAAGACTCCCCTTATACTTCCTACCCCATGGTAACCACTATCCTAAATTCTAACAGTATGTTATTTATTTTGTTAAGGCAAGCTTTTTATAGCCTCTTCAAATAAAATTATTTGTATGTTTTAAGTTAGTATTATAGAGGCAAAAAACATGATATTCTGAGGATAATCCAAATGTTTTTGGGAAAATAATACACTATGTAATAGTGTATTATTCAAAAATGAAAAGGACTTCAAAAATGAAAAGGACACATTCCAGGAATTAAGATTTTTTTATATAACTTTTTTATTTTGTTAAACACTACATAGAATAAGGCTTAGTCAATATTTATGAATGAAAATTTGTGATAATAACCCATAAAATAAATATAATATAATATTGCATACATTAGCCATAGGACTCATATCATAAATATTGTCTATGATTACATAACACAGTATTAAACCTTCAGGCATCACTAAACATGAGGAAAAAAGCTCTGACAAAACTCTGCACATGGCAAAACTAATTTGAATGGCTAGCTTCCACATTTCTTGTTTAATTTGAAGAAATTAAGAAAAACAATCTGTGTTAATACCTAACAGAAAAATGGGTCTAAAAATGTTTAATAGTTCTTCAAAACCATTTCCCGAACAGTGAGTACCGAGGTTTCCTCATCTTAGTAATCGAGAAACATGCCAAATTGTTTTTCTTTGCCTGTATATACACCACATATCATTTTATAAAAATGCATAAGTGTAATCAGAATATTAGACAATATTTATCGCATTCAAATATTTTTACAAACATACCTGTTTTACCTGGAAATTTAAAAATTTTATCACTATTTTTCAAATTCCACAAATGGTCATATGATTTATATCTTAAATTTGTTAATAACTGATTATGTTGGAGATTTCTTTATATTGAAGGAGCCTTGCCTTCTTGCTATAAACCCTTCTTGGTTACGGAGTATTTTTTTCCTGTGATAAATTGCTATGTTCTTTTCATCTAATAGATTCTTGGTTGTTTTTGTTTTTGCTTTTTAGATTTTTTGCATTACAATCTTTGTCTGAAAACTTATATTAATAGTAATTTTTTAAGAACTTATTAATTACAGCAGGGTATGACTAGTTTTGTTTATTTTCACTTCAAAATTGCCTAAAACTTAGTGAGATTCATTAATCTGATAATTTGGTTATTTCTTTAATTCAAAATATATATTTTTGTATGTATGTTTTTACTTAATACCTTTTTTTTTTTTTTTGAGACAGGATCTCGCTCTGTTGCCGGGCTAGAGTGCAGTTGCATCATAGTCCAGTTCACCTTCAAATTCCTGCGCTCAAGCCATCCTACTGCCTCAACCTTCTGAGTAGCTGGGACTATAGGTGCACACCACCACACCCAGCTGATTTTTCCAGTTTTTGTAGAGACAGAAACTCACTATGGTGCTCAGGCTGGTCTTGAACTCTTGGCCTCTAGTGATCCTCCTACCTTGGCCTCCCAAAGTGCTAGGATTATAGATGTGAGCCACCATGCCTGGCCCTCCTTACTATCTCTTAAGCTTCTGTCATGTTTTTTTTTCTTATGTAACTCTGAATTTTGTTTATTATTTTTATTATATCTACTCTCCAAATGGCTAGTTGTTTGTTTTTCTATTATAACTTGTACTTGTGTGCTTTGACACATTTCTTCCCCTAGAGCTTCTATACCTCTAAAAGTGCTAATGGTTTAACTGTTCAACCATACTTCAGTTTACCTACTGAAATACTTAGCTGGAAAATCATGTTATTTTAGTTCCAGAAAGCATGTGTGATTGGGGTGCAATCAAGTTTCCTTAAGAGTTCTTGTTATTTGTTTGTTCAAGTGACTTTCTGTCTCCTACAGCAACTCTGTTTTGCTGGCATGAGATCTGTTTGTACCGACTGATCTTCCTCTCTGGCTGTTAGAGCTCCTGTCTAGCTTTGTTATTTTCTTTACTAGCCCTTAGATCTGGTGGTGGGAATAAACAAGTGGAGGCGATCTGCTAGTTTCTGCAACACTGAGCTAGTGGTGCGGGGCAGAAGAGCTGCCTGTCCCCTGCTGAGCGGCAGGATAAAGCCTTCCTGTTCCCAGGTCTCCAAGTGAACTCTCAATCTCAGGGGGAGAAGGACCTAGTCCAGCTCCTCCCTAGTCCCCAAAGTCACACTCATTCGGGAAACTTCCACCAATGTCACATTTCCCCCTATGAATCTAAGAATCTCTGTGTGCCAGGTTCTTGCAAGAATCTGGAAACTCTCCTCTAGCCCCAGGAAGAAAGAGTTCTTACCAATTCTTCTATCAAGATCCCCTTCAAGCCTATCCTCCTATTGATTCCAAGGCAATTTGACTTAGAAAACACAGATAGGTGGTCAGAAATTTGGATAACAGAAGTAGAGAGCCAAATGTATTAATTTTCTAAAGCTGCCGTAACAAACTACCACAAACTGGGTGGCTCAGACAACAGAAATGTACTGCCTCACCATTCTGCGAGCTCTAAGTCCAAAAGCAAGGTGTTGGCAAGCTTGCTCCTTTTGAGGACTATGAGGGAAATACCTGTTCCAGGCCTCTTCCCTTGGCTTGTACATAGCCATCTTCTCCCTATGTTTTTTGGGTTTTTTGTTTTTTTGAGACAGAGTCTTGCTCTGTCACCCTAGCTAGAGTGCAGTGGCATCATTGTAGCTCACTATAACCTCAAATTCCTGGGTTTACACAATCATCTCCTGCCTGAGCCTCCCGAGTAGCTGGAACTACAGGTGCACACCATCATGCCCACCTGATTTTTCTATTTTTTGTAGAGACGGGGTCTCACTCGTGCTCAGGCTGTTCTGGAACTCCTGACCTCAAGTGATCCTCCCATTTCAGCTCCCCAGAGTGCTAGTATTACAGGCGTGAGTCACTGTGCCCAGCCCCCTGTGTTTCTTTATATCTATGCTTGTCTATCTCTGAATCCAGATTTCTCCTTTTCATAAGGTCACCAGTTATATTGGATTAGGTCCCACCATAATGACCTCATTTTAATTTGATTACCTCTATAAAGACCCTATCTCCAAATAAGGTCACATTCTGAGACACTGGAGGTTAGCATCCCAACATATCTCCTTTGAGGGGACAAAATTCAACGTACAATGGGTAAAGTGTCTACTCTGAATACTTCACTGAATATATTAAGTTTGATCATAGCCCCATATACTATAAAGGTAGGCAAACTGCAACACAAAATTCTGAAGGCAAATGGAATAATAAAAGGGCTATAGCCCAAATGCCTACACAGGACGACTTGATAAGATCATGAGAACAAGAGAACAGTATGACAAGCAACTCTAGAATTTTACATGCACATCCTATTGACATACGACCAGCTTAGAAAAAGCATTTAAAAATTAGCATTTTTAAAAAGCAATAAAAAGTATTATTGCTACTATAAAATTATTTCATCTATAAGCCACATCTTGGTAATTTATTTGCATTTTCACTTGAGTGAAAAGTAAAGCATATAATATGCCGTTTTTAAATTAAAAAATAATAAAGCAGAAAAAAATTGGCTTAACAGCTAGTCATTGTCTGTCCAATCACTTTATTTCTCAAGTGAGACACTCTCTAGCAAAACACCTCATAGTCTGCGTTCCAACTAAATGTAGTGAAAGGGAGAGAAACTACAGAGAAGAATAATAAGTTTTAGTTTGAGGCCTTAAATGAAATGGTGAATCATTTTAAACCATGCCATTTTTCATTCCATGAACAGAAATAATTTTATAGTGTTTGTAAATATGCGTGTATGAGACTTTTAAAAATATTCTAAAATACACCCTTTAAAATGATTTTTAAAGGATTTCACTTTAAAAGGAGAGAAAAGACAATTATCAATTGCAAACAAAATATACAAGATTGGGCTCACAACTATTAAGACTAATTGGTCTTAAATCATGTATAAGTGTTTGGCCTAACAGAATGGCAGAGCAGCCTGTCGAAGGTTCAGCAAAGATCCTGGCTTTAGGACGATACCTTGTGAGTCTGCAGTACTGTTCTCCATGATGCAGTACATTCCCCTAATCAATTGCCAATATACGGTGATGGGTCCTCGCTGTAGGCCGAATTGTGTTGCCCACAAAATTCATCTGCTGAAGCCCTAACGTCCGGCACATCAGAACGTAACTGTATTTAGAGACAGGGCCTTTGAAGAGGTAATTAAGTTAAAATGAAGCCCTTAGTATGAGCCCCAATCCAGTCTGACTGGCGTCCTTATAAGAAGAAGAGATTAGGACAGACGGGGATGCAAGAGATGTGGACACCTGGAGGAATGGCCATATGAAGACATAGGAGAAGGTGGCCATCTGCATACCATGGAGAAGGGCCTCAGGCAAAAGCAAACTTACTGACACCTTGATCTTGGACTTTCAACCTCCAAAACTCAGAGAAAAGAAAGGAAGGGAAAGATAGGCCGAGGTGATGGAAGAAAAGATGTACCCTATAATGCCAGTGACCCCGCTGTCCTCCTCACTTAAACTTACTGCGAAGATGTAAAACAGGTAAGAAAAAAATGGTGGGAAGCATTGCGCCTTAACAGCCATCTCTTCGGATTTCCCACGTTCATTTTTTAGAAGCCCTACCATTACTAAAGGAAACGCAACTCCCGCGAGGCAACAACGCTCCCAGGCCCGGTTTATGAGCGGATTCCAGGGGCAGCGGACTCTTCCGTTCCACTGGTGCTCATGCACCACATTTTCTTCTCTTCCCCAGACCTTCGGAAGAGTCTGGTTTTACTGTTGACGTTTGCCTTGCGATGTAAGGTCTAAGGGACAGTGTCACATCGGAAAAGACTTTTTGTTACTAAATTGTGCCTTTTCCCGCAAGGGAATACGGGAGGGTCCCTCCCTCGAGGTCCTGCTACCTAATCTACAAAACCGCTGATTCTCCCGGTTCTCAACCTGGTGGCTTCTTTTCCCCATCTCCCTAACCTCCAGTCGCTGGGGCTCTGCACCAGCTCCTCACTGTATTTTCTCAAACGGTGACATGCTAAGCACCGCCTACCGTCGTAAGCGGCCTGTCACTCTGTCCCGCTGTGCGGTCGCGATTGGCGGGCAGCACAGGTCGCCTGGCCCCGCCCCCGCCTCCCTTTGCCGCGCTGTGGCTCAGGTTTCGCCTAAAGGTGGAGAGCGGGACTCCGGCGGGCGGCGCGTGGAGCAGGTGGAGGCATCCTCGTCCCCGCCGTTGGCTGCCGCTGCGGCTCCTCCAATCATGAGTCTGCGTCCCGAAAGGACGAACGTTCTTCCTCTGCTG
Organism: Lepilemur ruficaudatus; assembly: GCA_963574885.1. Classification (NCBI taxonomy): domain Eukaryota; kingdom Metazoa; phylum Chordata; class Mammalia; order Primates; family Lepilemuridae; genus Lepilemur; species Lepilemur ruficaudatus. The sequence continues at coordinate 30,053 of CAUYRT010006102.1, read as the reverse complement.
CCAGAGCTTTAGCGAACTGTTCCGCAGCACCTGGGCACTTCGGGCACTTCACCTCGTTCCCTTTCCTGCTGTCACTGTATAAATCACCTGCCCATCTTTAACCCTGTGAGTCTCCCCTCCGCGCCACGCCTGGAGAAGGGAGCGCATCTCACGGGTTCGGGCGAGAACGTCTCCGCGCACCGCGGGAGCTGTCCAGCGTGCTGAAGCCGCCCAAGCGCTGGTCTCCACCAGCGCCTCGCAGGGTTAGAGCGCACATTTTCATTTCTGTCTTTCCGGTTCCCCATGCCTTGCATAAGACTATTTTCAAGATCGTGAATATATCCCTCCGTATCATGGCCCACGTGAGACACTTTCGGACATTGGTTTCGGGATTTTACTTCTGGGAAGCAGCCCTGTTACTCAGGTAAGTCCACTTGTGTTTAACAGTTGGAGATCTCCATTAAGCCTGGTGCAACCACTTGTTATTGATATAACCGAGAAATTTGCAATTCTGTACTGACTTGTTGAAAGTTCCCCTTAAATCGTTTTGTTTTCTATCTAAAACTATCTAGCAGCCTATCTATTGAGACCTCTAAAAACAGGTAATTTGCTCTATTTTCATTGATTAGTGAGTGCATTTTAGTAACTGGCGTCTTATGTTATTTGCAGCTGAGATTATTCTAGAAAAAGATTATTTCAAAAGACTACGTTTTTCTTCTCAAATTGCTTTAAAAGTTTCCTTTTCCTAAGTGAATTATATATTCTGGGTCTTATTCTCTTTTTGCAAGCTGTGAAACATTTAGTAATTACAAATGAAACATTACTTTTTAAAAGGCAGAAATATATAGAACATAAGCATTTACTGATCCAAGAAACTCTGAACATTGTTGATATATCCAGAGAACAAGTTAAGTGAATATAAAATAAGGGCCTTGCAAGTACTGTTTTCTAATGACCTCATTCAGGCAATACATGAAAGCAAAAATCATAAATAAATTATTACATGTGTTCTATGTCAAGAATAATCTTTTTAAAGAAAGTAATATTAAAACAAATCCATTAAACTATAAAATTGTTCTATGGACATGTGATTTTCTTATCATGTTTCAGTCACATTTGGCAGACTTTTTTTTTTTTAATTTAAGAGTATAAGAGAAACTAGGCAAAGTTTCAGATAATTTAACCCCTGTTCTTAATCAAACAATGTAGAAAAGCAAGGTACTGCTCATATAAATTTTTGAACCATCAATATAAATTTTATTTTGCTATTACTATATAATTACCATAAGATTTCCATTTTTATGGCTTACAAGCTTTTCAAGAAAATTGAAGTCAAATAATTAGAGTAACTAAGTTATGTGTATGGTGATTTCTATGGAAAGTATGTACATATTCTTTTCTGTGTTGCTGTGTCAATTTTTCATCTTTGGGCTACTTTAAAAAATACTTTATCTCATAAAAACCACCTTATAGAACGTCATATTATTTTGATATGCCTGTATTTAATAGGAACTTGAGATGATTATTATATTTCTGAAATTGTTGATCTTTTGCAAAGGGGTTGAACTATTTTAAATCAAATTATTTTCAGTGGAAAAATTTTAATATGAGGTAGTAAATTTTTGTGACTTTATAATTCTCAGAAAGTTTATATGTGGTAAACATAACAAAGTGTGTGGAGCTTTTACATTTATGAAAATTTCATGGAAAGGAGTACAAAGTTCATGTTATAATAGAAATTGATGATTTTAGTATAATTTATTTCTTAATATCTTAGATGAAAATATTCATTTTTTTCAAAGAAATAAGACTTGCTTAGTTGATAGATACTTAGATTTAGGAAGTTTAAGGTCAGTAACTAGAATGTTTTGATCAATGAGGTCAAATTTGCATAGTGGCATTTCACCATAATATTCCTATAATATATTCCTAGATACATAATCTTCATCACTACATCCTCTGATTTTTGTCTAGTTGTATTGCAATTCATGAAAAATATATTTAAAATTGACAATTGTGATTATAAGAATTTATCTTCATTAATATGAAACAATTTTAGCTAGAAATGCATTTTATGAATATTCCAAAAAGATAATCCCTTGAAAAAGACATACAACATACAGAGTTTATACCATACTCATATTCTTCATCAAGTTTTTCTGTCTGTTTTCATAAACCAAATAAAATTTTTCTCCAACCTAGAATAGTCTTACAGGAGAGTAGTTCATCACTCTATGAAAAGCTTTAATCACATGTCAAAAATTAAGAATTTTCACTTTTAGTGATGACCCTTGAAAGAGGATTTCCTGTAGTAAAAAAAAAAGGAAGCTCCCTCTACTGGAACAGTTTTGTAAAATAAATGTGCTTTTGGAAACTACTCTCTAGACCAATTCCTGATGTATTGAGAAAAAGGAAACAAGTAAAAGAAAAAAACAAAGACACATAGTACTTAGTATTAATTCCTAAATATATACATTTTTAACTTGAAAGAATCTTTCCAGGGTAATTTGGAAGCAAGAAAAACAACCAGAAACCGCAGGTATTTCTGTATAATTTACTGGTACAGACCTTTTTCTCATAAGTTTCAAAGAATTTTTAAAAAATTTATTAATACAACATATACAGAAAAATGTGCACAGAAAAATCTTTTTCCATCCAGATAAAGTTTCATAAAGGGAACACACCCAGGTGGAGAGACCGCCGATTGAGAAGTAGACGTATCAATATCACAGAAGCACTCTTCCACTCTCTCCCTCCACCCTATCATTGCCCAGGCACTACCTTGCCCAAAGGTAATCACTCTCCTGACTTATACAATAAATCTGTTTTTCTTGATTTTGAACTTTATAGAAATACACATTTGAGTCCGCTTTATTTTTATGAACATTATGTTCATATGATTTCTCGATATTGCCACATGTAGCAATAGCTTATTTATTCTCATTACTATATGGGATTGCATTTTAAAAATACACCACAATTAATATATCCATTGTCCTGTTGATAAGTATTTGGGCATTTTTCAGGTTTGGGCTAGTACTGTTATGAACGTCTTTGAACATCTTCGAACATCGTTTTGTGGACTATTCATTATGTATTGTTGTGACTGTGTAAGTTGGGTCCAAGATTTTCTCTAGGAGAAGACTCGCTGGATCAAAGAGTGGACATGGGTGTGTCTAGCTCTAGTAGATACTACCAGTTTTCCAAAGTAGCTGTACCTATTTACACACCTATCAGCAATGCATGAGAGTTCCTGTTGCTTTCTACTATAAACTTTAGTGCAATATTGTAAAAATTTCTAGCAATTTCTAGCATATTACTGTGAACTGACAGATGATATTTAGCTTTTTTATGTTGACACAATTTCTACTTTATGGTAAATAAGCTTCATTAAGGCAAAAGCAGCAAAACAAAAATATTGACTGTACAATATAATTAGAAGCATTCATTGCCAGAATGTATCAGATATAAGAAATGTAAGTTTTAAAGGGGAGTTTTTAAGAGGTTAATATTTTAAGTAAATACATGTGAGAAAGCTGCATAAACAGACATAAGTAATCTGAATTTCCAAGTAGTGAAATTTTTAAAACTTTCATGCTTTGCTCAGATATTTCTGCTTTATGAAACAATTCTTCTACGGCTTCTGGATTTTAGTTCTCATACTAATAAAATAAGGAACAAAACATCAGTGTTCAGCTTTCTTTGAAATGCAGATAAGTGATGATTAGGAAGAGCTTGCAGAACAAATTCCAAAAGCAGAAAAACTGCCCAAAATATTTCATTTGAATTGATTATTTTCATACCATATCATTTTATTTTTCATCTTTAAAGGTTGATACCAATACAGATTTGCTACTTGAATGAATTCTGGCACATGTCAAAAACTGTGCAAATTTCAGATGTCATGACAATCAAAAATATAATGTTTTTTTTTGTTGTTTACTTCAAAGCCTAAGAAAAACATTTTAGCATAGAGCTTCTTGGTTTTGCTTTTGATATGTTTTGGAGGATGTGGGTAATCCTTTTTAATGTTGGCTCTATTTTCTTATGTAAAACATTGAAGAAAACTTGCACTTCTATGAATAAACTTTTACTATTATGGTGATTTATTACATACATGTATAGCAGCAAGATTTTAGATAGTTTTTTAAAGAATGTTCCTACATATATGATTCATCCCTTTTTTCCTGAAAATAATAATAAATTGTCCCATGCATAGAAAAATCATAGCCCAGCTCCTCAGTCAATGCGTCAAGCAGTTTGCCGTTCAGATTTAGAGCATAGGCCGGAAAAATTTCCTCTTCTATGTAACTTTTGTCTCCTTTAACCACACAACTATGTACTGAGGCAAGTTAATCAAAAATTATATGTTTAATGTATAATGTTAAGCAATTCAACACGATTTATTCACCAAGTTCTGTGCACAAATTTTTGTGCAAAGCACAATTTAGCTATAGATACTTGAACAACTAGTACCTTTTCCATCATGGAACTTAGAGTCTCTAGAAGAAAATGCAAAGGGTCAAGTGAAGAAAAACACAAATAACAATGTTTTAGGGAATGTAAGATAGGAAAGCTATCAAGAAGCCTTGGTACTTGTGCGGGGCTTTGTAAGATACTTCTTCAATGCGCATAAAATGAAATATAGAGAGAATAGTCTGTGCAAAAGGAATGATATAGGTACACAGTATATGCTTAAGAAATGGTGATGGCCAATTCAGTTGAAGAAATTACAGTTTATGATTTAAAATTTTATTCTATTAGCAACCACTACTGAGCTGGCTTCAGTAATAAACCTGCAGAAACAAGGAGGAATCACAGCATCCTTTCACAATGGAATATGAATGAAATTTAGAAGCAAATAATTTAATTATAACTGGATAATCATCATTACAGAATAGTCCTGTAACTTGACTCAAAATATCTCAAAAATCCCTCTCCTCCACAAGTAGAGTTTATCTCAAAATAACAATTAATCGTAAGGTTGGTAGTAGAGTTACGTAAAGAAACAATGACAAAAACTACAAGAAGAAAAGGTTGATGTGCTTGTTTTAGAATTTGGAGACCATGTTTGAATTTTTTTGAAAAAATTCAAATTTCAAAATGTGGTCTCCTAAAAGAAATAGTAGAATCAAGTAGGGGAGGATTTGGATTGCTGGAAGAAAAGAAAATGTTGAAGTTTATCTGGTGTTGTTTTTTTTTTATTTTTGTTTTATTGTTGTATAATAGATGTATATAGTTTGGGGGTAGATATGATAATGTAATACATTCATGTATTTGTAAGGATCAAATCAATGTATTTGGGATATCCATCACCTTAAATATTTGATATTTAAATCTTTATTAGAGTTTTTCTCTACCAGTTATTTTGAAATGTACAAAAGATTATTATAAACTACAGTCATCCTACTGATCTAAAAGTAGGTCTTATTTCTTCTATCAAACCCATTTGTCACCCATTAATGCATGGTATGTTTTGAGTTTCAGATGCTTAGAAAAGCTATGTATCCCTGCCATCAGCTAGGGATGCAGAGATTTGCAACGATTGAATTGCTAGAACTGTGGATTTAACAAAGGGTTGTAAAGGTGATCATATTGTGTGCAAAGAAAGAATAGAAAATACATTTATATACAGTAAGAGTAGAACACTTAGAGAAGGACATAAAGAATTCAGAGAGCCCTGAGCTAAGCCGTGGAGGTGAGACTGATCAGAACCAAGTGATGAAGCTGCAAATTTGTCATAGTTTTATACTACGGATCTCAAGGACTCACTCTTATCAATAGTATATATCAGCAGTCCCCAACCTTTTTGGCACCAGGGACCAGTTTCATGGAAGACTATTTTTCCATGGATGGGGGTGAAGGGGATGGTTTCAGGATGATTCAAGCGCATTACATTTATTGTGCAGTGAAACCTTTCTGCTAATAATAATCTGTATTTGCAGCTGCTGCCCAGCGTTAGCATCACCACCTCAGCTCCACCTCAGATCATCAGGCATTAGATTCCCATGTGGAGCACGCAATCTAGATCCCTCACATGTGCAGTCTACAGCAGAGTTCGGGCTCCCATGAGAATCTAATCCCCCAGCTGATCTGACAGGAGGCGGAGCTTATGCTGTGACGTGAGCCATGGGGAGTGGTTGTAAATACAGAAGAAGCTTTGTTGGCTCTCCCGCCACTCACCTCCTGCTGTGCGACCCGGTTCCTAATAGGCCAGAGACCAGTACCAGTCTGCAGCCCGGGGATTGGGGACCACAGGCATATATCATTCTATCAATTTCTATAGACCTTCTTCCATTATTCTCATTTCAACTAATCTAACAAACCAGTCTAAAATTACCGATGATACACTTTACTCAAGTTTTCTGAAGAGACTTTTAGGGAATTACTTTGGGAAAGGTAAATCTTTTACTTTTCCTTATATCATGAAGCATATATAGTGGATCCTCCTTGATTTCCCACCAAACTTGACTTCTACCCTTCTCCATATGATTATCTTTATACTCGGATTAACAGTACTTATTAAAAATAAAGTCATACATAGGCACACATCTATGTGGAAATATCATGTCTTTATTTTTTGGTTTCTGGGTTTTTTCCATGAGGAGGATGTTATGGCTTATGGCTTTGTCTTGCGTGGGGGAGTGGCCAAGAATAGAGACAGGTGACTTACCTCCAGAAACTGGTTCTGGAGCGAACATAAGAATTCTAAGACAGGACCAACTGTTTAACAACAAAAAGGAAGTGTGTGCATAGAATGAGCTGTTCGGTAACATCAAATGAAGGTATTCTAACACCTGCACGGCAACAACACACGATTCTAGGAAACAGAGTTTTAAAGCGTCAGATACTGTTCGAAGAGGAAACAGTGATAAAAAGATGTAGATCCATCATAGCGCATTTCTAAAATTCTTTCAGAATCTCCTTAATGGAGATAGTTTTACTTCATAGGCAGTTTAAGGCACAGAGTCAGTCACCTCAGTGGTACAATTAGGAATAGTGTCAAATGTAAAGGTCGTTAACATTCTCTGGAAATAGTTTACTGAATGGAAGGGTTTCCACAGCAAATGAGGAAGAATTCTCTGTGAATGCATACAGACGTCTGCCACAACCTATCGTGAATTACGGTTAATCCCTGAGATATTTATTTCTGATAATATTACATAACCACCACCAACATAGGATCATTAGGCTTGCAAGGGAGGTAAACAGATCATCAAATATCCTACCTAAGTTTAATAATCTCTAAAAAACATCTCCAATAGGTAGTCACCCCTTAAACTTTAAAATTCTCATCAATAAGGACTTTTTTACCCAAAGGAAAATATTTATCACTCTTAATAAATAATAAAAAGTAAAATGTCATTCTACTTTCTCCTAGCCAAAGTAAACTACTTTTTCCTATATGTACCTCCACAAATATTTGTCTCTTTGTGTGTTTTCTTGGCTTTTTTTCTTTGATTGAGATGACCTTCCTGTTCATGGAAATTGTGCTTATATGTGAGGTATGGATTGAATTGGTAAGCTTTTCCACGCAGGTCTCCACGAATGGTTTGGATGCTCCAATTTCAGAGTGCCCATGGTATTCTACCCGAATCTCTCTGTAATTTCCATAAAAATGTATGGAGCAATGGCTACATTCCGGGTAGTATGTGAAGTATTGGCGAAACAAAACCCCAACTTTTAACTAATTATCGGTGTGGAGGGAGAATGCATGACATCATTTCCAACTTTGTGCTTCAGATTTTCATGCAAATTTTCTCTCTCCTAAATTTTAAGTCTCATGAGGATAGGATCATTTATGATATCTGTTTTACCTTCATAACACTGAATTCAATGTCATGTATGGAGTAGATGCTTAACAAACAACAAGCACTGTGATGACATCTGCCTGTCTGTCACGTCTGTCTGTTGGTGACTTTAGCTTTTAATTCTATTCAAATCTATATTATCACCTGGAGTGAAAAGAGAGTCTTGTGTTCAAGATCACATAAAAGATATAAGATCAAACAAATCTCCTTAGAAGATGTACCTCTTCTGAGAAGAGGCTGTAAAACATAAAAATTGCCAGCATCTAACGGAAAAGTGAAGGATTTGCTTCTTCAATGTCCCATCAGAAACAGAAATTTGTATTGTGCAATGCATTATTTCTCAACATTTTTTCATTGTTGCTTCCTAATGAGACATTTTTGGACATTTTTAGACTTTTTTTGTCTAATTGTCCTCCATTAAACTGTAATACCAGGATACCTTGTATATTTGAATATGTACATTCTATATATCTGTGCTTTATATGCAAAAATAACATTTTTTATTCTATGCAAGAAAAAATTTCTGCCCACCTGCCTTGGGGTGATATTATATCATGGATAATGATTGCTCCTCTTTCATAATGCTTCTTAGATTAGAGTTGTATAGTTTTGCCATTTGGGTCATAACAGAAATAAAACAATAAAGCTAGGATTTACTTGTTTTGGATTTTACTAGGATAAAATTGCAGCTTTATGAAATAAACTAATATTTGGCACCATTTATCTACTGACACTCTTTAAAATAAGAGTCTTAGAAGCATTAGAAGACTTTAGCAATATCTTTTTCCATAAATGCATATAGTTCCCGGAAGCCACTAGGCTTTTTCCATCAGTAAGTTTCAAATCACTACCTCTCTTACTAATGCCATTGTTAGATAACTTTCATAATTTCATAAAACTATCTTAGTGATATAATCATTTACAGTTTATTTTTCTATGATTTCGACTGTTGACTTTGTTTTTGATGTTAAATAAACATAAGCAGTTAATATTTCTTTTTAAAGTTAAATTTATAGTTGTTATAAAGCAAGATCTCAACAGTTAGTACTGATATTAGCTCTGGATATTCTCCAATGCAGGGGTTAAAAGATAACATATAAAGAACTGAGACTACTATTACTATGAAAAATAAAAAAAATAATTGGCAGAAAATCGTGGCATCAAGTAAAATGCTATTAACAGAAAAGAAAGTAGAATTACTAATGATCAGTAAGGTGTGAGGAAATCATCAGCAAACAATGTTCGCCTTTTTATCAATTTTTTTTGGTTCGGAGTACTCATATAATACTTTAGGTGGAAGCCTGTGAGAAGTGACTTGAACAGTCAAATGCCCTTGATCAAATGAACGGGAGGAAAATGTGAATTCCATCTCTTCGCCTGGCTAACTCCTACTCAGCACACTTCACCCCCTCTAAGAAAACTCTGATCTCCCCCAAGTCTAGGGGAGGACGCCTCCTCTGTGCCAATGCCACATATCCCAGGGGTGTGGTCATTGTCTGAGTTCTCCTTCTAGCTCAAGCTGTGAAATCCTTGAGGGAAGGGACAGTGGTCACATTCCCAGTTCTGTCTCCAAGGCTTACACTGAGAAGGCTCACTAATTTCTGGAATGAAGCACTGTTTTTTTTTTGTTGTTGTTGTTGTTGTTTTGAAAGCAAATTAAAAATTTTAGATAAATAACTCTCCAGGCATAACCAAAATTACTATGCTCTTTTTCTCTGCTTCTAACATTCAGGAGAAAATTTGGGGAGGGATTTGGTGCAGCGTTTTTTCTTTACTCCTAATTTTAGTTGTCTGTGGTAATATAGTTTTCCACTTGCCTCTGATCTCTCCTTTCACAGAAAAATTCCTAAAAAATATCCTAATTTTTCCATTTCCTCACTGCTTCCCTATGCCTCACTTGGCCCTATTTGGAATCCCCCTACCTCTACTTTACGGAGCAGTGCTGAGCTTTCATGCTGCGATGTCTTCTCTTTCAAATATTGGCGAAATGGAAATAACACTTCGTACAATAGTGGTTGCAGCAAATTGCTATATATTAATATAAAATGGTAAACCATACATAAGATGTACCTTTAAATCAACGTATGATTTAATTATTTACTTTTCATATTTGCACTCAAAAGAGAAAACATAACTAAATGATCACACTGCTAGTCAAATAAATAATGCACATTCTCAAGGCATAATATTTGAATTTCTATTATTGCATCTATCATAGTTCTGGGACCAGAATCACCGATAAGTTTCCAATTCCCTAGATAAATTAAGAACCACTGATATTACAGAGCATTCATTTTTGTCTTTTATTCTATTTACTTATATGCATTTAACATATTAGTCCCAAGAGACTCTACAAGGCGTAGTTGACAGGTAAGTTCTTTCTGCTGACAATTACTGAAAATGTAATCATGAATAACCACCCAAAATACTAACAATAAATATTACGGAAAAGAAAATTTTTTGTGGAATGGAAAGAAGTTAAATTCTCTATAAAGAAGAAGGAAATTTAAATGAATCTCGAGAAGCTGATGGAATTTGAGTGCAGGAAAAGCACTGTTAGAGCAGACAACAGTGTCCATGTGAAATGGAGGTTGTGGCTAACTTCACAGTGACATTTCTACCATGAGGCCCTCAAGTTTCCTTTTCTAATATATCCATGCCTTATGTTGTTTTAGGACTAGCTTCTTAGGGAAAGTTTATATGATTATTCTAAGGTGTTAGGAAACATAAGCAAGCAATTATTCAAATAATTTTCTCTATTACAAAATGTTTCATTATCATCACTTGATTGTAAGGAAAGAGCATATTCTAATAAGCTACTTTATATTCACTCATCTGATTAATTATATACATCGATATTTGTTAATTTCCATCATTGAAAATCGGTTCATTTATCAGAAGTCTAAGAACTGAAACTTAATTAAGAAATTAAACAAAACAAAAATCCCGTGGCCTACATAAATAAATGAACTTCCTTGAGTCCTTAACTTGACTCCTGTTTTATTTATTGGGAAGAATAGAAGAAGCAGGAGATTATAAAGATAGAACTATTAGAAATCTCCCTTCTGCTTTACCTTGTTTCTTTGTAAAGATCTTAAAACACTTGAAAAGATTATAAAATCCTTTATTCCCTTTAAATACCTTAAATTTAAGGTATCTCTTTCTTCCTGCAAATCTTAAACAGACAGTAATTATCAAAGACACTGACTGCTGCAGGCCTCTGCTAGTGCTTCCTGAGACTATATTACAGAATTAGATTTTATGTGTAGCCTAGACATTCCCCCTAAATAATAACTGTGATCTTAACATTTTGCTCTACTTCAAAAGGCCAAAGTGTGTATCATTCCCTGTGTCTGCATATGCATAGTTATTATATATGTCAACTTAGTGCAAACATTACACTGGAAAAGTTTGATTGATATGAAAAAATTCAAATTTCTAGAGCAAATTAAAATTCAATCTCAAAAATATAGTAGTATAATAAAAAGATGAGACCTATGCCTCTACAAGAAATAGCTAGTTTATTTTAGATGTTTTCCAAATTAACTGTTCTTGTATTCCATTTTCTCTCCACATGCTTTTTGTGAAAACAAGAATTTGGAGAAAGAAGAGTCAGGATCAGGTCTCCATTCTGTGAGGGACTGAGTGACCTTTCTATAGACCGAGTGATTGTATTTATATGTGCTGCTTCTAAAATGTAATGTGTAGAGCTGTATCCATCTACAGAGTACAATTTTTTAAGCTAACCTGGTCAAAATATGATAACCTCTCCTTAGCAGAAAATATGTAGCTAGCATTACAGCTATAATTTCTCACTGCATTTGATATCAATAACCTTTACTCCAAATATCTATTTTCTGAAATACAGACTGGTAGAGGTGAGAAGTGTTGAATGGCAGGAAAATAAATAAGAGATTAATAGACTAGCCCTTTACTGTTGTGATAGTTTGGATTAGGGTCATTTGTGAGTGACAGAAAGTGCATAACAGCATTGGTTTAAGAAAGTTTTTTTTCCCCTCTCAAAATTAAAAAAAAAAAAAAAAACAAAGAAAGAAAAACTATGGAAGGGAAAAGATCAAGGCTGGAATACGGGGTTACCAATCCTTCTATCTTGTTGTTTTGCCACCTTTCACATGGGATTTCTTCCTTGAGATCCAAGATAGATGTCTGATTCCAGTCATCCTCACTGCTTTCTAGTCATCCAAGAGCGGGAAGAGACTTCTTTTTAAAGACACTTCCAAAATGTTAAAGATTTTCTAGTTTCCCTGACAGCTTTTGTGTCCTTGTGGCCAAATTCTGGCCAGTAAGTTGTAAATAGAAGTGATATATTTAACTTCTTGGAAGCGCCTTTAAGGGGAGGTCCAGGGGCTCCAGGTCATATTTCGTATTCATGCCTACGGAACCCAGTCTTTAAGTGAAGTAAAAGAAGCTGTTATAGATAGAAAAGGAGCATGATCAGATAGCGTTTCAGAAATATCACTAAAAAAGTATAATAATATAAAGAATTGAGAAGAAAATGAGTTGGTCGGTGGGGGAGAAGTAAAACTGGCATCAGGGAAAGCAGTGCATGATCAGTGCAATAGGACATTCCAAAAATGGAGAGAAGGGAACAGATGTGAGAAATAACCAAAAAAAAAAAAAAAAAAATTAGGATTTATCCACTAATTGGATAAGAGAAAAAGAAAGAGTAGTATAAAACAGTTGTCATATTTATATCTTTAGTAACTGAGTGAATGACAGTGCCATGACAAAATAGAACATTAAAGAAAAGGAACAGTCACGTAGACAAGTATCACAAGTTAAGTTCCAGATGCATACAGGGAACGTAGAATGTAATGCCTATGAGATATCCAGTTAATGGAAAGCTTCAGCATAGCGGCAGGAGTATAAGCCCTGGAAATAGGTGAGATTGGATGACTAGAATCCTGGGAAAGGGCTTTCCAACATTTTTTATACTTGAACAGAACACACAGATGTTTCATCCAACTGGAGTAAACAAATAAGCCTAGTGATTTGCAGAGATTCCTGTGGGTTCCAGCTGTCCCAGACCTCAGCTCAGACACCGAAGGCTGAGCTATGGATAACACAACACACACATAACCATTGGGGCACAAAGATGAGAAAGAGTCCTTCCCTGTATAGCATCACGCTACTCAAAGTGTGGTCCTTTAACCAGTAGGAAGATCATCAGCCCGGAAGCTTGTTAGTACTAACTCTGAATTCCACCACAGACTTACTGAGCCAGAATTCGCGTATTCTCAGGCTTCCCAAGTGATCGACAAGCACATTCAGATTTCAAAAGCACTGTTCTAGGAACATCAACTTCTGAAGTATGGGCAGAAGGGGAGATACTGGGGAAAAAATAGAGTGGATAAGAGAAAAAGAGAACTAAGAGAGAGTATATCGCAGAATCTAACAGAAGCGAGACCTTTGGAAATGAAAGAATGATCATTATCATCAAATGCCACAAAAAGAAATATGGAAGATTATTAGTAGCCCTTTCAAGTATATTTTTGGCATAAAAATACATGTATAAATATTTTGGCATAACATTGAATTGTGAGTTAAAGAAAAAGATAAATATAGACTCTCTTTTTCAGGAGATAACTTGAGTTTAAGTAAAGGTGGACACAGTTGAGACAGGAAGTGCTCAGTTTGTTTTGTTTGGTTTTTAAGTTGGAAGAGACTTCCAACAGTCCCTATAACAGTGCTTGGCATATTGCACATTTTCAAAAAATATTTAAAGACAAAAATGAGTAAGAATTGATACTAAGGAAATCAGCCTTCCCTGCAAGGCTCTTCATTTTGTCTTGTTTATAAAAGTCTCTTCTACAACAAATCTTAAACAAATTCTTCTGTATTTCTAATCTTTTACTTTAACATTTTTCCCAAGGTAAAATTTGCATATGGATTAAAAAATCAAATAGTGAAGAAAGAGCTTTAATACTGTTCATAGCACTCTTTGGCCCCACCTCCCTAGTACTGAGTTATGCTTCCTAAGACCAACCATTTTTAAACGTTGTGTTCTTCTTACTCTGATTATAGTCCCAGTTTGTTTAACGGCATGGCTACATTCTGAAAAATGCATCCTTAGGCGATTTCACTGTTGTGTGAACATCACAGAGTACACATACACAAACCTAGATGGTACAGCCTACTATACACACAGGCTTCTCTTCATTTTAATTTTGGCAATTTTAATGTTTGACAATTTAAAAAAATAGGTCTAGGAATAGTTCTCTATTACCTCAACCTCCTTTGAACTCAAATGGGCTCATTTAACTTTGAAAATACATGTTTTTATTCATTTCTGAAAATTCTCTAAATACATAGATACAGATATAGATTATTTCTTTCTTTTTCATCTTCCGGAAATTTGTAAGAATTTCTCATTTGCCAATATCTCCTTCTGTTGTCTTTTAAAGTTTAAACATTTTTAGTTATCTAGTATTACTTTAATGGATGTTGCAATGGAAAGGAATAGAAATGTATGCTTACCAGAACTATTTAAAAATATTTACTTAAATACACTTATATCTAGAGATTTAATTTATCTGGAATTTATTTATATTCATGGTACAAAATAACGGATCAAGTTTCTGTTATTAGTTTCCAATAGATTGCTGAGTGTTACAATACTATGAATTTGAATCAGTTGTTCCTTCTACCTTGAACATTGTTCCCTCTGCACCATACCCAGCTCAAATATTAATTCCTTAGAAAGTCTTCGTTGACCCTCCTATCTAAGATAGACTTTCTTATTTATTTTCTGTTTTATTGTACTGGGGCCATTGTCTTCTGAGAATGTAGAGTAACTTCTCATTATCTTAACTGCTTATATGTTTGTTTGTTTGTTTGTTTTCTGTTTCTTTTACTAAAACGTACACTGCTTGGTCACAGAGCCTTCACTGGTACTTCAGTCTATAGCACGTGGAGTCTTTGGTAACTTTTACTGCATATATATATATATATAATTAAACAAACATAGGAGTATGTGTTTTGTATGTATATATGTACCTGTATGAATATATACAGAGACACATATAGCTGTCCCTCAGTATCCATGGGGCATTGGTTCCACGACACCCACCAATATAAAAATTCAGTATGCCCACGTACCTTGTGTAAAATTTGCATATGACCTACCCATATCTTCCCATATACTTTAAATCATCTCTAGGATCCTTATAAACTAATACAATGTAAATGCTATTTAAATAATTTTTATACTGTATTGTTTAGGGAATAATGTCAAGGAAAAAAAGCCTGAACATGTTCAGTACAAATAAAAACATCCTTCATTTCCCAAATATTTTCAATCACAGTTGGTTGATTCCACAAATGCAGAGCCCACAGATATGGAAGGCTACTATACATATATGTATATACACATATACATGTATATATATGTTATATATATGAAACAAAATTCTGGGGAACAAATACTCTTCTTTATCTTATCTTAGCAATCTGCATATTTTACTCTTCCATAAGAATTTTGAATTTTTTGGCTGATGAACATATGAAAAAATGCTCAACATCACTAATCATTAAGGAAATGCAAATTAAAACCACAATGAGATATTACCTTACCCTTGTCAGAATGGCCATTATTAAAAAGTCAAAAAACGATATATGTTGGCACAGGTATATTGAAAAGGGAACGCTTATACACTGCTGGTGGGAATGTACATTAGTACAACTTCTAAGGAAAACAGTATGGAGATTTCCTCAAAGAACTAAAAGTAGACCTACATTTGATCCACCAATCCCACCACTGGAAAAGAAGTCATTGTATCTAAAGAACACCTACACTTGTATGTTTATCACAGCACATCCACAAGTGCAAAGATACAATCAACCTACATGACCATCAACCAATGAGTGGATAAAGAAAATGTGGTAAATAAATACACACACAGACACACACACCATGGAGTAGTATTCAGCCATAGAATGAATGAAATAATGTCTTTTGCAGCAATATGGATGGAACTGGAGACCATTATCCTAAGTGAAGTATCTCAGAAATGAAAAAACAAAGTGGGAGCTAAATTATGGGTCTAAATAGTCATACAAAGTGGTATAATGGACACTCTAAGAAGGGAGGGTGGGAGGGGAGTGAGGGATCAAAAGTTACCTATAGGGTCCAGCATACACTGTTTGGGTGATGGGTACACTAAAAGCTCTGACTACACCACTATACAATTCATCCATGTAACAAAAAACACTGGTACCCCCTAAATCTACAGAAATAAATTTAAAAAACAAGAATTTTGAATTCTTTTCTTCTGTTTAGTCTTAGATTTTAAACACTTGCCTTTTGTGTTGTTTTGGTGAATTAAACATAGTTTTGCTGAAAGACTTGTGCATGCAGCTATTACTGTCATGACGTGTGCATGTAAAGCTACAGCTTAAAGTTTATAATTTTAAACCTATTATTATCAATGCATAACTAAAAACCTTGAAATTCCCAGAGTAAAAAAATGATTTCTCAAAAATACTGTAATAGAATAAGAAAAGGAGCTATAACCTTCAGGAGAAGCCTTTGCTGTATCTATCACCTGATTTTCTCAAGGAAGACATATTTTCTCTGAGAGGAAACATGAAGAAGCAACCAGATAAAGACACTGTGTGCTCACTTTCCAAAGAGACAGTGATATCCTGAACCAAATCAAGGATGCTTTTGTTGCTCTCTGGAACGACAGTGAAGTTTGAAGAGTTGAAGAATCACTTCCTTTGCCAGACAGCATCCGTGGGGAAACAGATCCTTATCTGAACTAAATTCTATGAAATTAATAGTAATAATAAATTATATGATTTATTGAAAATTTATTGAGTGCCATATCAACCTATTTTATTACATAGAAACTTCTCGGTAAAAAATAAAAATACCACTTTCCATTACCCTGAAATTTAAGTGGCTTAAAACAACAATAAATATTTATTAGTACCAAAAGTTTCTGTGGGTCAGGAATCCAGGAGCTGCTGAAGTAGGTGTTCTAGCTCAAAATCTCTCCTGAGGTTACGGTCAAGATGTCAGTCAAGTCATAGGAAGGCTTGACTGAGGTAGAAGATCTGATTCCAAGATAGCTCAACCAAATGCCTGGAAAGTTGATGAAGCCTATTGGTAGAAGCCTCAGTTTCTCTCAAGTAATTTCTTGAGTGTCTTCACAACGTGCTGATTAGCTTTCTAAGAGTGTGTGATCTAAAAGAGAGCAAGGTGGAAGTGGCAATGCATTTTACGATCTAACTACAGGATTCGCACAATCATTAAGTCACTTAGATCAGCCAGCATTCAAGAGGAGGGTGATTGGGCTCTACTCTTTGAAGGGAGGAATGTCAAAAAACTTGAGGAACTAATTTTAAAACCACCATTATTATCCTCGAGATGTTCTTCTCCTTCATATCCAGTACCAAACCAACACTAATAAAATTCTTTGGATTGTATTAGTTATATATCTCTCAGATTCTTCTATTCTTCTGCACCCCTCCTGCTATTAAAATTACCCAGAATATTTTCAACTCCCACCTTGACCTCTGGAGTTGTCTCTAAATGGAGCTCTGAAGACCAAAGTCCCTACTGCGATCTTTCAGGCACTGCATTAACCGATACCTACGGCACTCTCCAGCCTCATTTGTTACTGACACTCTCTGCCTCTACTCCAGCTGCACCGACATTCTTTTAGTCTCTCGTACTCCCCATGCTCCTTCCCATCACAGGTTCTAAGGTATTTTTTCTTATTATCCGTCCATTCAATCTTTTCCTGCCTGAAACTCTAGACTACTGTTTCAGCAGTACCTTCTCCTAAAAATTTCCACTGAGTTTTACACAAACTGATAGGTTTCTTTTCAGTTATTTAGAATCTTGCTAGAACACCAAAACCAAAACCAAATTATTGAATGGAAGATGCTATAAACCCAAAATCACTTTAAATAGTCATTCAATAGTTGAGTTATGAAAGACCGAATATCATGAATGAGAAGTTATTTAAGGAAGAATAGTAGTCAAGTCGGTCAGTCAAGTCCCTTACAGTTGTTATTGAAACTGCAAGGGGCTTTCAGCCCAGGTCCAGTTACTCACCACACATTTAGCCAATTATTGAGACAAGGATGGCTGCCACAGAAGAGAGAAATTTTTAACATGAAAGATGTCAGTCAGGAGAACCAAAGAAGCAACCTCAAATCTGTCTCCCCAGCTAACGGAGAGTATAGGCTACTTAAAGAGGGGCTACAGTTCATCGAAGCAGGTTGTGCTGAAATTACCAAGGAGCTACAGGCACTGGGTCAGGTTGTGGGGGATGGTCAGCCTTAACTTCAGAAAGTCTGGGCAGTGTGGCCTTAGGAAATCGGCTCCTTTGTCTTGCCATTTGGGGGGAACAACTCAAAAAGGTGAAGTGGTTAGTTAAAAGTTACCAGGTTCTGGTCACCAAGCCCTACTGTCCTCAGGATCCAAAACATGAGAGGAAGAGAATTATAAAAATAGATAGGAGTCACTGAAATTTTTTCACAGAGCCCCATTACACAACTATACACTTGCAATAGGACTCTGAGCCTCTCTTGCTAAAGCAGCTTCAACCAGGAGTTGAATTCATGAACTGGGACGAGTCAATCAGATGTTTTTCCTTTACGGTGCTCAGTCCTTCCTGAGGCTTGTCTGTATCTTCTATAGTCGGGTTTCATGAGATACTACTACAACCATCCAGGCCCCATTCAAATAAATTAGCTTGAGTCGATTTCTCTTCATTTCAATTAAAGATATCCCGGACCAAAGAGTCATGGTACCCAATGCAAAAGCCAGACTTTTGCATAAGATATTGGCATTTTTCTAAACATATATGTACTGCATCATTTATTTTACTAAACTTATCTGTGAAAAATGTGTACCATTTTTAAGTCTCCATTTTTATATTGTTAAAAGAACATCTGGCTTGCCCAAGGCCAAACATCTATGAATGGCAGAAAAGAAAAAAACCCACGCCTCCTGGCTATCCATCTGGAGCCGTAACCATAGTGCCATGATGCTTTCCATTTAATTTTCTTCTGCACTGAACACAATGGCAGCTGTTAACTCTATTCTAAGTAATTTTCAATGTATTCTGAAACACTTAATTAGTTTTCTTTAAAATAAATAAGTCATTAAGAAGCTACAAATCAGTGAGTTAATTAGCTATGTTACAGCCTTTTAGCTTTAAAATAAGCTGATGCCAAAACTATAAAGAAGTAAACTTTTGCCCATGAGGACAGTATTCATGAATTTATAACAATTACCGTGAATTTCAAGCATAGCATTTTGAAAGTGCTTAGTAAAAATGAATGAGTTTATGATAAAAATAAATTTTGTAAATGAAACAAATTGTATAAAGATTATACTTAGGAAACCTCAAATATTCACACTATTTAATCCTTTGCCATGTATTTCACTATTGAATGGAGTCCTCCTTCCCCACCCTACTTCCACTTACAACCCGACATTAACCCCTTACACTCGAACACACATATACCCAAACAATAATGTAATTTGTCACTGGCAACTAGCAAGCACTGAATATAGATACCCCTAATAAACACTAATTTATATAAGCATTGAATAAGACACCACAGCAATATCAAGCCTGGTTAAAAGGCACTCAGTTTACAACTCTCCAAATCCACCATTAAAATGACAATTTTCAGATATATAATGTTGATGATTTATGTCCCTCTTTCAGATCTCTGTGTCTTGATTTTTTTCCTATTTATAAACATTAGTTCTATGATCCTCTTTGGTTATTCATTAGCATCATTAGTAACTTGGGCAGAAGGATGGGAGGAGAGCAAGCTTGGATATTCTCTACTGTTAAACATATACTCGAGGCATGATTACTGGTTGGCTTGGGGTATCATATTCTGATGCTTGACCTCTCATTAAATTTAGTTACTTAATTTCAAAAATATTTAGTTAGTTAGCTACTCTGGATACTCTAAATTGTTTTGGGAGCTACTAAAACAAATGGAAGAGTCGTGATTTTTGCTTAAATAGTAGACCCTACAAAGTAGAAGACAGACAATGATTGATTATTCCCCCTGAAATGACAGTTGCATTGCACCAAGTGCTATTAAGGAGAGACACAACTGAGAGACACAAATTTGAGACTTATTTCACAGGATTTTGCAAAATCAGAGAGAATAGTTAAGGCTTTCTGAAGAAATGATGCTTACACCTAAGTGATAAGGATAATTAACAGTTAAATTCATGAACACAATTCCAGTGAACATTTTAGGCAAAGAGTTCAGGGCTAGCAGTAGGTTGGACCAGACAAGTCAAAGAGAACATGGCAAGTCATGGTTGAATTATGAATAAAATTAGAAGATAAGGCCAATGGAATGGATATGATATGTGAAAATAAAAAGTGAGAGTCAACAGTTATCAAAAGGTTTTCAACTTGAGAACTGAGAAAATGGACTTGCCATTAACCAAGTTTGAAAAGAATTGGGAAAGAACAGGTCTATGTGGGAATAGCAGGAGTCCGGTCCGGACATGTTATGTTTCAGATATTCAAGTTGAGATGTCAAGTAGGCATTGGACCTGATAGTTTTTAGTGTGGGGAGAATTCATGACTAGAGATATAAAAGTAAAGTAATCAATGTACTCTCTACCATATTTATCATAAGACCATGAGCCTGAATGAGATGAACAAGGGCTGAGGTGTATATATGGCAAAAAGAGGCATTAAATAAACCTCCCAGTGATCACAATAACAGGGAGTCTGGTTGAGCAGTAATAATCCTAAAGGATCACAAAGTAATAAGGAACCAACAGAAGAGGGAGAGAAAAAGCCCCCGTTTGGAGAGAAAGCAAGAATGACTGAATGAGGGTCACTGGGAAGATAAGTGACTTAGAGTGCCCAAACCAGATGGAACCTCTAGAACAGGACAATAAATAGGAAGCACTGTTATTTGTGATACTATGCTTACAGAAGTATCATTATCACTGAAATTGGATTTAAACATTGTGCCTACGAATCACTACAGAAAAGCCTGTGGTAGACAACTAATGATGATGGCTCTGAGGCCCATTTTTACTGCTCACTACAATTTTGGCAGGAGAAATATAACGAATTTAACAACTTGATTGTGCTATGATCAGGTGGCAACCCAAATGGTTCGAAGCTTGGCAATGCTCTGAGTTGAGTGACAGAGCTGGGAGGACATGATGATTGATAACCTACAGGAAGTGACATCAGCTTGAACACATCAGTTCCAAACACGATGTGTGTTCAGAAAGTCAGCTTCACTTTCCTCAGCAAAGCTCTGTGGATGAAAAGAATCATTCAAGCCATAGCGAGCAGGTCCAGGCTTCTGGTGAAGCCACATAGGTAAAGGAGGAGCTGGACAGGGGAAGCAGTCATACTATAGGTTTCTAGGATGGGCAGTTGCAGAAAAAGGAAAATGTTTGAATGAAAAGAATCTGGCAACAGTTCATCTTCCCTGGACGCACGTTCTTATAATATCCACGTGCACAGACCATATTTATGCTAATTTCTCAATCTTGACACAAATTTTAGACCTGAGCAGAAGTTCCCACAGATTAATGGCATGTAAGTGAAAGCAGAATGCTTTTAACTGAGTGTGTTACTAATACAGGACACATACCAATTGAAGAAAAGAACATCATTGTTTAATCTACTGGACAGAAGTTTTTTACTGCTGAGAAAAATTCACAAAACCTGAAAGGTGATGTTTTTCCTTCAATAAAAGCAATAAGAATTGTATTTCACAGCTGAACGTTCATATTGTCTTATGCCTGAAGACCTTTTAGTTAAAAATTGCAATCAGAAATCAAGTTCAGGAAAATACAGATTTTTGAAAGCCTATTTCAGAGGTGGCTTTTCTTTCCAGTTTTAATACACAATAATGCCACCCCTGACAACTGAACTGACTACAAGTGAAACCTTATAAACACTGACTATAAATCTATAAATATCTGTCTTACTATGATAATATTCACTGTACGGTATCTAAGGTTTTCTTCCTGTTGTCAAGGTATTTTTGCTTAGCATTTCTACTTTATATTTTCAGTTAATAATTGTTAGAAAGACGTCTTTTAGTAAAACCTGTATTTTTTTGTTCTTATTTGTAGTTTGGTTGCCACAAAGGAAACAGACAGTGCAAGACCCCGAAGTGCTCCAATGTCACCTTCTGACTTTCTGGATAAATTAATGGGGAGGACATCGGGGTATGATGCAAGAATCAGGCCCAATTTTAAAGGTAACTGTTCTGTTTACTATTTTATATACGTTTTTTTATATGCTAAATGTTTATAGCATATTTATCTTGTTCAAACAAGATAAATATTAAAGTTCATTCCACCAGAAATTCTAATGCTTATATCCAATAATCTTCCAAATACTGTATTAGTCACAGATACTTACTGAAAGAAGAAATCTATTCCACATGTTCACAGCTATCATAATTTGCCTTCTTGGGACCAACAGTAGTTTTTCTTTCTCTAATTGTTATAATACTTATTTTCTTGACCACTAATTTTAGGAATATATATTTTTGTTTATTAATATATATCGTTATTTAATTCTTCTATCAGTTATCTCACTAACTGGAATGGAAGCTTCTTTAAGAATTGGCAACCCGTGTTCCCATCTTTAAATCTCCCACTCTAGGATTCTCTGTATGTGGAGAATCAACCCACTGTTAAATTTATAATACCAATTGGGGAATAGGCTAAGATTACTAACTAAAAGCCATTGATAATGTTGAAAACTATTCCACCTACCAAATGTTTTACCTGAATTTCTAGGAAAGAATGTAGTTGTTAATTTAAGAGTTGTACTTTTTATTCTTCTGTTTAATATAGTGATAAGCGACATATTTATACAAGTGCTACATAACTTATTCAGAACCACAATATATCCTGTCATTTAATTTCAGGGTAAAAGATCAGAATATTGCTTCTATACCCCAACTTATTTAGTATCTTCTTGAATGTTATTTTATTCAATAAAGAAAATAATCAAAGTTAAAGGATACACACTTCTTCCATGGAATTCAATTAAGCGATTACATTCTTAAAGGTTAAAAAAAATATTGTCTGCAATTTCTATTTTTTTTTTCTTGAATTTGTCCTTATGGAAGAAAAAAAGAATTGCTTAGCAGTGGTGTAAGAATTAATTATAGAGGGGTTATAAATATCACAATTGGGTAACAAGAAATGAAGTAAAACTTGTTGATAACTTATGAGTAGAAAATCATGAATGGTTTCATTTTCAAATGAGTTTAACATTTATATTGTGGATTACATTTCTTGATTTAAGCTTTTCAACTGCAAATATTTTTAACTTCAAGAAGAAAACAGTAAGTTCAAGCTGTGCAAAAATAGGAGACTTGACAGGGGTACAATATATAAATGAAAGTGAGAAATCTCAGTACTATAAGGATCTTTTCCAAATTGAAGGAACGCAATATCCCTGTCATTTACTTGAGAACTAATTTGGAACTGATCTTGAAATAATATGCAGTTGTCACATAAATAAACCACCGGAAACATAATCAGTAATTAAGTTTATACTCTATATTCAGTGACTCAGAAGTACTGCTTTCTTTTTACTGAAAATTAAAGAGGAAAATGTATTCCATTTTAAATGTCTATGAATATTTAAAAACCATATAAATAGCCTCAACAGATATTTTAATAAAACCGCAGATACGGTACTAACCACGCAATAGTGGCCAGTGCCCTTTCCTGTTCTCTTGAAAAGTTTTGTTTTTACTTATTATTTCAAAAATTTAACAGACAAAGGAAATGTGAAACCATTTTAAAATGTAACTAATTATTGCTATCTATGTATAAGATCAGGAAAGGACTCCAAGCATGTGGTCTTGCTTAAAAGAGGTATTGATTCTTTCTTAAATATTAATAAAAATGCATTCCCAAAAGCAAGCTGATAAGCAAGCCAGTTCAAAGGTGATTAGATTTGGGGAGGAGCTAGAATCCATTCTCACCCCCCAATGTCCCTGAAGGAAGAAAACAAAAGGAAGATTTTTCTCTCTTTTTCATGGTTTTTACTGGATATCTTGTCCTCTGGATATTAGAAAAAGAACTGTATGCTGCATTTGATTACCAAAAATAATAGTATTGATTATAAAATTAATTTAATGGATTAGTTTTTAGCTAACACCTTGCTCTTTCATCTTTGGCCAAGTGTCAAACGTTATTGACTACAGCGAACACTCATAACTCTACCCCCAAATTAAGCATTTTCAACATTGTCTCATTTTATTGAATAAAACAACACCGTAATCTTTTCACCATCATTTCATTACCCAATATGGAAATATAAATAAAATAGTCTTTATATGCTATTTCTTCCTTATGGCTAAGAGAAAGATATTTAGGTGCTGGCAAACTAAATCCAATACCTAACGGAAGAGGATTAGACAAAGAAGGCGAGGGAGATCAGCCCTCTGTTGTCAGGTGTGACCGCCTCACCTTACTAACAAAGACCCCATCAAACGTAGAAGTATGACGCAAGAGCCTGTCCTCCTGATAATATTTCAATCAATACGTCCGTGAGGTAGCTCACACAACTAAAAATAAAATCCCCTGCCATATTGGTTAAGTGTCTTTTTCATTTTTTTGAAAGAAATCCTTTAAGGAATTTAGCTAGATAACCAAATGAACTAATTTAGAGTGGGTTACATATGCTTTCCCTTCCAATTGTTATACATAAAGTCATACATGCTTTCTCTCCCAACTGTCAAAGACAAGGAATTAACAGTATGAGAGTTCAGAGACATGAATATCAATAATATGATCCTGTACTAGTCTAATTTTTTTGAAAAAATAAATGAGCAAATTAGCCAAATAATTTTTAAATGAAGAAAAGGAATGAAAATTATAATATTGGTAAAATATATCAAATAACTTAAATGATCTGACCCTCACTTCTTCATAGATTAAAGTGGTAATGACAAAAGAAATAAACCTAGGAAGTAATTTACTTAGATAACTAATCAGTTGATAGGAAACTTCTTATAAAATATAAAAGCATATTTGTTTAAACTCTCTGGAATTTGCAAATTTTGTAAAAGACAAACATAAAATCTCAGTATTGACATAATTAGACAATTAACAGAAACATAAATAGAAATATTCAACCTCTTTAGCAATCAACAAAGTGTAAATTATAGCAATAATGTGATAACATTTTCACCGCTCAAATTATCAACATTTAAAAATAATAACTGTTTCAGCCTAAAATACATATAATTACAAAATTTATTTTGGGACTACTAGTTTCAAATTTGTGATTGTTTTTGCAAGTATATTTATATTGAAAGGGAATTTATCTTGCAGGCCATAGTGAAAAATGACTATTAAAAAACAGAAATTGACTTTGTTAAAATGTAGCTTTGATTTTGCTCCTTTATACTGTTAACTTTTAAAAAATCTGGATTTATACATTTTTTCTTTAATGACATTTGTTTGCATTGTTTTGTGTCATTTCCCTTAAAAAAATACACTTTTAAAAAATCTCATCTCTGTTTAAGATTAAATACTTTAAATATGTTATTAAAATGCACCACAGAAGCATAAATAAAAAGATTCTCTTAAAGCAGCTTAAATTGGTACAGAGCACAGATAAGACTCTCTCTTCCATCAAACATTATTTTAATAAATAAATACAAATAATAGCTATGTATAAAATAAATATCAAAAGAAATTAAAATAATTAGGTGCCTAACTCACTATATCTTTCTTTTTTACCAATCTGTTTTCTTTTCCTCCAGAATAAATTAATTCATATTAAATATTTCTGAGAATCAAGTTTCTCCAATAAAAACACTGTGCCTTTAGAATAATTTAACAGAAGTATAAAAATTACTTCAAATCTCTGTTTTATATCCTAGTCCTATTAAACATAATAATTTTTTTAAAATACTATTATAAAAAGGCATTTAATAGTGATAT
The DNA here is from genome assembly GCA_963574885.1 of Lepilemur ruficaudatus. Taxonomy (NCBI): domain Eukaryota; kingdom Metazoa; phylum Chordata; class Mammalia; order Primates; family Lepilemuridae; genus Lepilemur; species Lepilemur ruficaudatus. Next base: position 4,295 of record CAUYRT010006102.1, on the reverse strand, counting down.
GGAGATACCTTAAAGCGATACAAGTAGATCTACCATTTGATCCAGCAATCCCATTACTGGGCATCTACCCAAAAGAACAAAAGACACTGTATAAAAAAAGACACCTGCACTTGAATGTTTATAGCAGCACAATTCACAATTGCAAAGATGTGGAAACAACCCAAGTGCTCATCAATACACAAGTGGATTAATAAAATGTGGTATATGTATACCACGGAGTACTATTCAGCTATAAGAAACAACGGTGATATAGCACCTCTTGTATTTTCCTGGATAAAGCTGGGACCCATTCTACTAAATGAAGTATCCCAAGAATGGATAAACAAGCACCACATGTATTCACCAGCAAATTGGTTTCACTGATCAACACCTAAGTGCACATACAGGAATAACATTTATCAGGCGTTGGGCAGACAGGAGGGGGGTGGAGGGGATGGGTATATACACACATAATGAGTGTGATGTGCACCATCTGGGGGATGGACACGCTTGAAGCTCTGACTCTGGGGGGAAGGGGAGAGAAGGCAATACACGAAACCTAAATATTTGTACCTCCATAATATGCTGAAATAAAAAAAGCAAAAAACAAAAGCAAAAAAAATAGTGATAAATGGGCTTAGAAATAATCTGAGAGTCTGCTAAAAAGAATTTGCAAACAAAGCTCCATGTATCAAGTGATCATTAAACAGAAATAAATTTTTGCCCAAATCATTTCAAAAAGTTGGTCTTAATGAGGAGAAATGGTATGTATAGAAAGTTATTTCTATTTTGAAAAATGAAAATAATAAGTATTAATAGATGCCACTATTTCTTTCTTGGAATTTGAAATCCTTTCTCTTTAGAACTCTTCCTGGTTAGGGAAAAGAACAGAAATGGAAGAGGCACAATGAGAGAAACACCAGGTCACCAGGCACAAACCCCACACCACAGAGCCCATCGGGCAGCACAGTCCAGTGTTTTACAGACTCAGAGCGCCAGACGAATTAAGCATTAGGGGAGGACTCAGTAATCCTTGTGACCAGTAGTTTCTTGAAATATATACATGCACATACATATACATACACACACACACACACACACACACAGATAAACGAAACACTTAAAAACAAAAGGTTGTTTTTATGTTGTATTTCTATCTCTGTCTCCACACACCAACAAAAACGATATATAACACATGTTCATTTTCAGGACAGGAGTAAGATTTGTATATTTTCTGAGCTCTGGTTTGTCTGATTTTTGTTTAATTCATAGACTTTCTTTAAAAGCAGTTTTTGGTTTACAGAACAATTGACTGGAAAGTGCATGTGCCCCCACCCACTCCCCACAGTTTGCCCTATTGTTGACATCTTGTATTCCTGTGACACATTTATTACAACTGATGAGCCATATTGGTATGTTATTATTAGCTAAAATCCATAATTTACATGAAAATTCATCCTTTGTGTTGTACGTTTTTTACAGGTTTGACAAATGTGTAACAACACCTGTCCATGATTACTGTCTCATGCAGAACAGTTTCATTGCCCTAAAAGTCCCCTGTGCTTGTACTATGAATATCCCTCTCTCCCTCCTCCTCTCAGCCACCCCCAACCTCTAGCAACCACTGATCTTTTCACCGTCTCTAGACATCTCTTCCACGACGTCATATAATTAGGATGATACAGTATGTGGATTTTTCAAATTGGCTTCTTTCAGTTAGCAATGTGCTTTTAAGGTTCTTTCATGTCTTTCATGGCTTGATAGCTCATTTCCTTTTATCATGAATAAGAGTCCAGGATAATTTATTATGCATTTGACATTGAAGAGTCTTTATACAATTATCGAGCTACAGAACTCTAGCCCAGAAGTTTGCAGATGTTGTTCCATTGCCTACTGACATTTAATATCGTAAAGAAGTCAAATCTCATTTTGATTCCTGCTCCTTTATATATAGCCTGTTTTTCTGTCTAACTCTGGACATTTTTCTTTAGAAAGATTATTGCTTAAGCTGGCACTGTTTCGTGTCATTTCTCCAAAACAACTCTTCCTTTATTAAAAAAAAAAAAAAAACCTGGTATGTTCCTCTGTCATCTGCTTCCAACACATGCCCCTCATTTCCTTCCCCCCTTTGCCCTTTCCCTCTACATTTACGGAGAATTTTTTTAGATTTATCCTGTGAATCACTGACTCTCTATAACAGGGTGTCACTTATATTATTACACTTTTTCAATGTTTATGGAGATTATAATTCTGTAACTGCAGTTTGGTCTCTTCACAATCCTCCTTATCCTAAAGCATTTCCCTTGAATGTGAAGCTATGGAAGTCATGTTACCAGCTGCTAGGCAGGTGCTATTTTCCATGTTTATTTGTTCGTTAGTTTTATTTATGCCAATAGTAAAACTCATGTACTTAAACTTGGTAAAAAATCAAATTGTCTAAAAATATCAGTGACAAAAAGCAGGAGTTCTTTGGCTCCACAGTCCTGACGGCACAGTTCTCTGAGGCAAATACTCAAAAAACCGAGCTCTGCAGCCCTAACAGACCGCTGACCAGTACCCGTCTGCGGCAAGGGGTTGGGGACCGCAGTCCTAGATAACCACAATCCAACCATTATAGAAACCATGAATTCACACTGATTATCTCCAATACCATAGGCTTATTCTACTTGCTAAGTTTTCATATCTTAATTCCCTCTTCTGACAGTAAGAAACCTGGCTCCCGTTATCCTCAATATAATTACTTATTTGATCACTATGTAATGCATCTCCCTGGCTGCTACTCTGTCTCCTCCACAAACACCCTCCTTGCCCTGGTGGGGCTCTGAAATCTTCCTCAGGGCTGTCTCCTGTGTAGAGCCCTGTTCAGACTGCAGCCCCACATGCCAGGGTATCCCCATGGAGACACGCTCCTCACCCTTCTCTAGTTCCGACACTCCACACCAGGCTGCCCTACTGTGGGAACATCACTGTCGCTCACTCTGGCTCCGGCTTCCTGTGCCATGTTACCTTCTCTGCAGAAGTCCTTTTCTCCTGCTCAAGGTTACACTCCCCCAGCCATCCCAGCATGGAAGTCTATGTCGCACTGCCTGACTAAATGGCTTTAGGACTGCAAAAGAAAGAGAAGGGAAAGAAAAGACAAAGGGGAAGAATAAACTGGATTCTGTCTTTATGCCATAATTTACAAACATTTTTAAGGCACCTAACAAATAATTTTAAATCTGGATTTTAATCATCAAATATGCTTTGTGTCAATTAAAAAATAAAATAACATCTGTCTTTTTTATGTATGTATATGCATTTATCTAAAGTAAAAACAAATCTCTGTTAAATTATTTTGAAATTTAATCTTTCAATCACATTCTGTCTTTAAAAATGATAAGCCTTTAATACAACATTACATTAAAAATTCCTTAGAATCATTCTTATGAAAATTTGGGTTGTTTGTTTGTTTGCCAGCTCTAGACCTGCCTGGTGAATGACTGTTCCCTAATATGAATAGCAATTATCACCAATGATATTGGCAATAACAATATCATCGCTTTGCATTGTACTTTGTTATTCTGCCTTCACTTCATCCCTAAACTTAAAAGCTACCTTCTATTTCTTTAAGGAATATTTAAAAGAAAACCTGCTGCTAAAAACATCTGCAACTACTGTCATTTGCTTTTCAGGCCAATGATGCCTAATGTAATCAACAATTTAAAAGCACAATTTGCCATATGGATGCTACAGCAGTTATCTGCTCTGTTGCTAAACATAGTAGTGTACTGGATGGATATAACAGCTTTTGCACTGGCACAGAGAAGTAGCAGATTGGCCAAGAACTGCTAAACAGGTGTTCTCTGTAATGGCAATAGAAGATTTATAGAAGATTTACAATCTTTTCTGAGCTTTATTCTCTACAAAATTTTTGAAAGTACGTAGCAATAGCTAGGATGGAAAGACTACTCCAGGACTGCTGCCCTAATCTGACATAGACCAGAAGCCTAAAGTGTAGAACACAGTGCCTTTAAAACATTACAGTGCTGTATTCATTTCATTCTTGGTAACCTATCTCCAAGGACTGCCACTGTCCTTGGTCAGGTCCATTCTATGCACGCACATGCGCACACACACACACACACGCACTCCAGACTACTGCAATAAATTCCTGCTTTCTCTGTCCCTAAACTTTTTTTTGACAAATTTATTGAAGTATAATTTACATTCCATGCCATTACTCCATTTTAAGTGAACAATTAAATGATTTTTAGTAAATTTACCAAGTTGTACAGCTATTCACATAAATCAGTTTTAGGAGATTTCCTTCCCCCTAT
>CAUYRT010006101.1:0-91700 GCA_963574885.1 Lepilemur ruficaudatus | reverse complement strand
GAGTGCCGTGGCATCAGCCTAGCTCACAGCAACCTCAAACTCCTGGGCTCAAGCAATCCTTCTGCCTCAGCCTCCCGAGTAGCTGGGACTACAGGCATGTGCCACCATGCCTGGCTAATTTTTTCTATATATTTTTAGTTGTCCAATTAATTTGTTTGTATTTTTAGTAGAGACGGGGTCTCACTCTTGCTCAGGCCAGTTTCGAACTCCTGACCTTGAGCGATCCACCCGCCTTGGCCTCCCAGAGTGCTAGGATTACAGGCGTGAGCCACCACGCCCGGACTTTTAATTCATTTTTGAGGTATTTACCTTTTCCTTACTCTTTGCCAAAATAGCATGTTAGCCTTTGGAGCCAAAATAGAAATGAAATCCTTTCCCTTTTTAAAATTCTTCTTGTATTTTTCTGATAGACTTTTTGGTATATTTGTTACCTGATCTCAATCATTCAACTAGGAGGCCTCATAATTGAATTTGCTACCCATTTTTACAGTTTTCATATATTAACTTTGTTGCAAGATTTACTTTACTATTCTATCCCCACTTTCTTTAATTAATATACTTGTTTTATCATATTGTACTATTTGTATTTTTGATGCCACTTAAACAGGAGAGTGTACAGTCAGTTTTGCTGTAACATTTGTGTTCCTAAAAGTGACTGTGCTGTGTGATGCTACATAGTAAAAACCACAAGGCTTATGAAAGAAATGAGATTATGGAAATAAAATTCAGTGGCACATTTGTCACTGAACAAATTTGTCAGTGACACATTTTTAAAAAGATAGAAATCTAATAAAAATAAAAGATCAATAGATTTTTGGATGTTAAATGGTTAAGAAATACATACATAGTACGATAAATACGACACTTTATCTTGAAAAAGACCTTAAGTTTGTTGAAGTGGGCTTCAGAAGCATTGCAGCTTGTGAGTTATTATGAAGTGGTGAAAGGAAGGTTATCTGAAATAGGATGGAAAATTATAACACCAGATAAGGATGGCTGTGGCTGATAACACAGATTAGATGTTTGAAGTATATGCATCTTGTGTATAGTCTGCTTCATTTGGCCTACTTGCAGTTTTCTGCATTTACCTAACATTTTTTGCAGATAGAATCATGCAGAAATAAAAGTGACATACACAACAAAATTGTTATACTCAGATTATTCCCTAATATATCAAATGCATTGGAACAAATTTGCTTTTTCAAAACAAGCCCTATAAGAGAACTGAATATATAAATAAATGTATGTCTTGAGCAAAGGGGTTTAACTTTTTGTCAAAGAGCATGTCTTTGCCTTCTCTGTTTCTTCACATAATTCATGTTATGTTTCTGAAAAGTTCAAATGATCACAGAATATTTTCTTTATAGGAAACTACATTCTGAATTATGTGGCATCACAACCCAAGCTTGCTCCCTTTGTCATCCAAGCTCTTATTCAAGTCATTGCCAAAATCACTAAGTTGGGGTGGTTTGAGATTCAGAAAGACCAGTTTGTCTTCAGAGAAATTATTGCTGATGTGAAGAAGTTTCTTCAGGTAAGAAGGCATCATTACATTATTAAAACATACATTACTACTTGCTTTTTTGGGTTTAGGACACTGTTTTTCTTTAAGCTGTATCTTTTGTGTCTACCAATATGTATTAATTATGATTTATTATTTACCCTCTGGATCCTTTATCATTTATTGCCAATAAATGAGGATTATGCTGTTATATAACTTCCAAACCAGAAGAATGTAAATAATCGTTTTCTAATTTCAAAAATGTATGTTCTTTCATTTATGACACATATTTCTGTATACTGCATATATGCAAAACACATATATAATGCTGTACATATATTATGTAACTTAATGATTTTTTTACAATACTATGAAAAGGATTTCATTTTGTAAATGACAAAACTATGGCTGAGAAAGGTTAAATAATTTCCATAAAGTCACACAGTGACCTAGTAAAGCAATAGAGCTGGCACTTCAACAAGTCTTCTAACTTATGATAATTTTTAAAATTTTACATTATATCACATTGACAATATCAGTTTCTCAAGAATGTTTTTGATTTGATCGTTATACATTGTATGTGTATAAAATATTTACATCTATTATGTATCAGTAACAAAGTGGTTATTTAAAAACAAAAAGAATGTTTTAAACCTAAGTGATTAAAACAGATAATTTAACTCACACAAGTTCAGATATTCGGACTGCAAAAAAACAGAGAAGATGAAATAAACAAAAGCAAGAGGACAGTAAATTGTGCCAGTGGTTCCTTTGTCCTGGGATGGATGGTTTAGGGAACCTAAATCTGCTCTTGATTCCTATATGCCTCTGACTTAGGATGACCATTGTGCCTTGCTCAGTATGATTCAGATTTTTAAAGGTATGTTTTTTTTCACGTAAACATAATTCCTAATTGCAAAGAAACTACTTTAGCTGGTGTCCAGATGAAGAAACAGTGATCTGTTACAATGTCTAAGGAAAAATGAACAGTTTTGATTAATAGATGGATGGTTCATTATTTCTTTATTTGATGAGCTTTTTTCCCACTCAATCTTTGTACCCAAATTTATCCTTCAAAAAATGAGCTTGAAATTCTTATTTGTAGAACTCATAGTGATTTTTCCTTATATTTAAAAAGTTATATTCTTAAGTAAATATTATATTTTAGTATTTAAATATTTGCAAATATTACCTGGTTTACACATTAAGAACCAGTCACTTGTCTCCACATAGGCTAAACTTGGTTATTTTTTCTAAAGGGTACTGTGGAACACTGCATAACAGGAGTAATAATCCTTTCTGAATTGACTCAAGAAATGAACCTGGTAAGCTAAGCAAGCCTTTCCATCCAGAGGGGACATAAAGTTTTCTTAAGTAATGGTTTTTCTTTGTCGGTATTATATGTGGCAAAATGTACAGTCTTCTTTTTGTGGCATAAAACTGAATAATCAAGTTTTTTGTGTGTCTGTTTTATTGGTGGGGTAATTAAGTAGTAGGATGCTTTCATTGTTATTGAAAATATCAGCAATAGCAGAAAGTACTACAAAGAAGAGGGAATTAGACATGGTTCTTGTTCCATGGGCACGGATTGTCCTTTTATCCCTGTATATATAGTGATGTACTAACCATAAAAGATAAATTATGTGCAAAAAAGAAACAAACCTTTATTTGCTTACAAATAAAGGGCAAATGGTTTGGTGAATTGATTCTTAGCAATGGACGCACAGCAGGACTCATCAAAAAACCGGCCTCTTGACACTTTGCCACTTTCTAGCTTGGATATTCCGCTATACAACGAGAATTTTCAGAAGCTATACCTCCCCCTGACAGTGCTTTTATGAGCTCAGCAGCTGAGCATATCATCACCTGCTCAAAAGTACAGAAGTTTACTTGTTTACTTTTGTACTTAACATGGTTGTAAACAGAGCAAAAGCAGAAGTTGGGTTCTATATGGAATAATAATAAAGGAGAATGTAATGTTTAAATTTAAAAACTATTATCATCTTGAGTAGTATGTGTTTGCATGCGTGTGTGTGTGTGTGTGTGTGTGTGTGTGTGTGTGTGTGTGTGTAGGGAGAACTTGCATACCCAGGACCACTTGCCAGCTCCCTTTGGAGTTAATAGTACAGCCATGTGCATTAAAAAAAAAAAAAAACACAAAATAACTATTTCTACTTGTATTCAATCAGGAATTAGAAAATATTTCCAGATTTATAGGAAGGATTTCTAAAATTTAAAGTGATCTGTTAATTTATCACGGCAATCACCTTCTTGGCTCCTCTGCCCCAGAGTATGTAAAGATTTCTTGGCTGTATGTGTGTATGTACTTACATACATGTGTATGTATCTCCAGGACTATTAATAAGTACTGTGTTGGCAGGGATGTTCTGACAGGACCTTGGCTAATCCTATTAAACTCTGTAAATATATAAAGAACTGTAGCTTTTTAAATATATATATATTTTAAAATATTATTAGTATAGAAATTTTACCTCATAAAAAGTGAAGAGAACAATATAATAACCCCATGTATCCATCATCTAGCTTTTACAACTGTTTGCTAATCTTAAAACGAACAATTTGATTCATTTCCTGTTTCACAGCATAAAAGGGAAATAGGCTGCCCTGGAGTGAGGGTTTGCTGTGTTTAGATTATTAATGAAATAAAACTAGGTAATGTGGAGTTCTAATAAAAGTGTAGTTCACTTTTATTACAGATGATCAAATATCTTTTATTTTTAATAGACAAAATTTCAGAAAAGTTGCAAGTACAGTACAAAGAAGTTTTTTTCTCAACCATTTGATACTAAGTTGCCAACATGATTCACCACCATCAGGGAATATGTTAGTGTATTTTCTACATACAAGAACATTCTCCTACATAACCACAACACAACCATTAAAATCAGAAAATTAACACATGTTACTACTCTCTAATCCTCATAGCTCATTCAAATTTCACCACTTGTCCCCAGATTGTCCTTTATAGCAAAAGGGCCAGTTTAGAATTATGCATGACTTTTAGTCCTCCTATTTTATTAGTCTCCTTCAATCTGGAAAAGTTCCTCAATCTTTTATTCACTTTTATGACTTTGACACTTGTGAAGATTACAGGCCAGTTGTTTTGTAAAATGTCCCACAATTTGTGATTTCCTCTTTATTAGATACAGATTATGCATATTTGTCAGGAGTATATCAGAAATAATACTGTGGCCATCTCATTGCCTCCTGTCAGGAAACACATGATTTGTCACAATACTGATGATGTTCACTTTGGTCTCTTAATTAAGATGGTCTCTACTAGGCTCCCCCATTGTAGACTTATTCTTTTTCCCTTTGTAATTAATAAATATTTTGTGGAAAGGTACTTTAAGACTCTGAAAATACCTGTTACTTATCACTTTCAACTTACTGATTTTTGTTTTTTTTTTTTTTGAAACAGTGTCTTGCCCTTTCACCCCTGGCTAGAGTGCAGTGGCATTCTCCTGGCTCACTACATCCTCAAACTCTTGGGCTCAAGTGATCCTCCTGCCTTGGTATCACAGAGTGCTAGGATTACAGGCGTGAGCCACCCGTGCCTGGCCTGATTTGTTTTTTTATATTAGTATGGGTTCCTGGTTTTTTTTTTTAAAAGGTTATAATTCATTATTAACATTATTTATTTTGATGCTCAAATTTTCTGAGATTTGACCAGTAAGAGCCTTTTCAAACAGGCTTTTCTGTCTATTTAACATTTCCTCACGGTTCTTTGAATACTTTCTTACCTTCTGGCAAAGGGTGTTTCAGGCTTATCTTTCATAGAATCAAGTACTTTTTAAGAAAAGCTCTAAGTTCTGAAGTATGATTTTGGCTTTATATGGTGAAAAATGTATGGCTTCTGTGGAGATGTTTTATTACCCAGCCTAATTTTTATGGCATTTCCAGTTTGAACTAGCATTTATTAAGCATTTCTGAACCAAACAGTAGGGGGAATCTATATTGCATGAGGAAAATTAAATATTATAGTTGTCAGATACTAGCTAGGTAAATTCACTTAGTGTCACTGTAACAGGATGTATTTTCTAAGAAAATGATTTAAACCTGAGTTTTCCTAAAAGTTAATAGGTTTATATAAATTATCCTGCTTCTCGTAGAAGCCAAATCTGTTTCTGGAGTATATTCAATATATAGTCATTAAGAAGTAAAATACTCTCTGTCTACATGGTAGAGACATAGATATACAACAGAAAGTGGATATGTAATCCCTTTTCTCAAAACATTGGATATTTAAATGAGTAACCCAAATAAAATAAGCATGCAGGCCTTGAAGATAATTCTGAAATAAGACATGGGTTTGTATTTTAGCTCTGTCACCTACTACTTTGAACAAGCTTAACTTCTTTAAAACTTGTGTATCATTATCTATAAAATGAGAGTGACATCTACTTACATGGATCTTATTAAGAGTAGATAAACTGTTAGCACAGTGCTTAGTATGTAGAAGGCACTCAATAAACTTAAGTTCCTTCTTTCTGTGTTATGGGTATGCTGGTAATGAGTGGTTGGTCTAAGATAGAGTGCCTGTAAACTCTAATTTTGTCATGTGTTTTTAAAAAAGAATGATACATACCTCACAGGTTAGTTTTGAGGACTAAGTGAAATAATGTGAAGAGTACTTTATAAATTGCTCTCATAATGCTGCATGCTCTTATTAATTTGTATTGAGGAGAATATTGAGGAAAGTATTATAGGAAAGAGAGACTTTGAAATTTAAATTAAGGGAGTAACACTGAAAATGTTCATTCAAGTCTTACATATTGGATATAGATTCTAGTAACTACTTTCTGTAATCACTTTGTACTTGTGTTTTGTGTTTTATAAGTAAATGTGGCATTTAGGTATAGTCTAAATTGTGTATTGGAGCTTAGGAAGTGTCAGATCATTTTGAGCTCACTGCTTTTTTTAAATCTACAAACATTAGCAAGGAAAATGACTTATTTTCTTCTTCCGAACAGCAGTAGGAATAAATAGTAATACTATAGTAACTGTAGACCATAGTGTTTGAGTATCAGACTTCAGCTTTGTTTGCTTATTTCCTATTGGTAAATGGAAATATTAATGGTATTAATAGTATAGTTCTAACATATTTTAGGTTAGATGCTCAAGAACTAGTCTTAGCTAATTTATTGTTAAAAATTATTTGTCATTAGGTAATAGAATATTCAGAGGGAATGTACTATTATTGCCTATATAATCAGATTTATGATTATTTATAATTTCTACCTTGGTTTCTTTTAGAATATCAAGGATATATGAACCAATGACGTGTGGTATATATAAAACTATTACTTTCTTGTAGAAGAATTTTTCTGTAGCTAAACAGTTTGCTGATTCACACAAAGAATTTGAAGATTATCTTAGAGATTTCTCATTTTATGGGTAGAATCTGAAGAACAGGGAAGTTGTTTCTTGCATATTGTAAAGCATGGTGCATAGTTCAGGAATTGATAGTCTTGGTATCTATTATTTTATAATCTGTGTTGTTTATACTGCCTATGAAAGTGTGATTAACTATTTTAGGATCAATATGGTTTGTAAGAAGAGCACTAAATTGAAACAACCCAGAAACTTGGATTCTAACCCTGGCTCTGCCATTTACTCTTTGCATAACCTTAGGCAAGTCACTTATCCTGCTAGGTTTTTAAAAGCTCTTTAGCTCTGTACTTTATGATTCTTTAATTATTACTTAGTAAATTTTTGCTTTGCTTTTTGGTAGGTCTGGTTAAACTAATTTCATCTTGATCTTTTAGGTTGATTATTCTAGACCTTCAGCAAAACACAGGAAAATAGCTACCTCATTTCGTGACACTTCTCTCAAAGATATTTTAGTGCTAGCATGCTCTCTTTTAAAAGAGGTAAGTTATTTAATAACTCAATTTGCTAGTTAGAGTATTTGGAAGTTTTAAGAGTTTTAAAAGAATTCCAAGTGGATTTTCCCCCTCATTCTGCCTTTTGAAGAATTATTGTGGACAGACTTAAGTATAGGCAGTACCTGGGTTATGTACGATGACCTGATGTATGGCATCTGTACTTACCAATGGGCTCCCAAGGCTCCTTATAAGAATACTTTATAATTAAATTAATAATTCGGGAACTAGTTTCTTCCACACATGTAAACAAACCCATATGGCATAAGTGGTTCGTTGGCACAGCGTCTTTATGCTAGCAGCTAGTCTCATTGTTTACATGGTCCCTAACGCATAGCGTCACTTTCATCTTAACTTTTTTATTTGATTTTGTGAGTCTGTGTTTACCCTTGTGACTGTGACTTCAAAGTGAAAGTCCAGTGCAAGTTCAGGTGAGACTGCAGTGAAGATAAAGATGATTACAAATGAAATGAAAGTAGAAATAATTATGTGTTCAGAGAAAGGCCAGACACCATTATTCATTGGGAAAGCATAAGGCTTTAGTCACTTGACTGTTGGAACAATTATAAAGGATAAAGTGGGAATAATGGAACATGTGAAAGGCAGAGCCCCAATGAAAGCATCAGTTATTACTAAGCAGTGTAGTGGATTAATTACTGAAATGGAAAGGTTATTATTGGTTTAGTTAGATTAAAATAAGTGTAACATTCCTATTAGCCTAGTGTTGATGCAACATTAGGTGAGCATTAACCTTTAATATTATGTTTTGAAATTTCTGCTGTCTCAACTTTTTGTTTTTATGTTCCGTTTGTTTGAATTAAAAGAAGGAACACAATAGTTTCTGTAACTAATTGCAATACAGGGGTATTATTAGTATTACAATATTACATTGTATTATTATTATCACATATGAGCCTTTACAGTATTGTTACTATTGCCGTGTAAATGCTCTGTTTATCAGGGATCTGAGTTACATACATATCCAAGCTAAAGATGTTCTCAGGAATCTGTCTTGTCTGTAACCTGGGGACCACCTATACAGTAAATTTTCACAAATCTCTGGAGGTTCCAAAAAATTTACTTTCACTCTATGGGTATGTGATGAGGTAAAACTTAAAGGGAATTTAATAACTTATCTTTAGGTAGTAGTTTTATTGTTTTTCTACTGTAGATTCTTTATTACAGAAGCTAATTGTGTATTGATGAGATATAGATGAAAAAAATAAAATAATAGTAAGTTTTCCTGATTTATCAACTATCAAAATTCGTTCATAGTTTAGTCAAGATAGTTGACTTTAATAATTTATTTGGGAAGTAGTATTTCCCCATTTACTACTTAGTGCTCTGTTGAACATTAGTGATAGCGTGATTAATAATTATACTGTGTTTTCTTGTGTGAATAGGGACTCCATTGTGCAGCATAAGCTTGTTAATTGGTATAGTATACCATTTCTGAAAATACATTCCAATAAGCACTAGTTTCCACTTATTTCTGTGGTATAGTAAAATGATAACTGCCAAAAGACCAAAAGATCCTCTGTAATTTTAAAAATTTTCTTTTAATGTGAAAAATTTCAACATAAACAAAAGTAGATAGAATACTGTAATGGACCCCCTTGAACCTATCGACCAATTAACAACTCACAGCCAATTTGTTTTATCTCCATCCCTGCCTACCCACTTTATGCTTTTTGTATTATTCTTGAAGCAGAATCTCAAACTTCAAATACTTCATCATATATCTCTAAAAAGTACGATGTTTTTTGATTGTGTCATAGTGGTCATTATTTTGGAGGTCAGGATTGTTCTCCAGAAACTTGTGAGTGTCCTCCCACATTCAAATAGTTCTGACAGCCTTTATTAGCCAAATATGGTTCTTTTATGCTTGAAGTTAACCCAGTTTTTCTTGAAGAAAGTTATGTTTTCTGCTTGTTGCAAACAGTCTTTGAGCTAACAAATCCTATCCCTTTATATAGCTGTATTATGTATTTGTCTGAACTTTATCTCTTATAACTTTAGAAGATGACCTACAGTATGCAATTAAGTATAAAAGTTTTGATTCCCATTTTACAAAATTAAATTTGAAAATAGTCTATTGTAGAAATTTGTGGATAATGATTTTGCCATTTTTTATAATATATGGAACAATATAACTCTGTAAACTCTTTTTTACTGATTTTCATTTGGCATTGAAGAATTATTTTAATTCATGAAGTGAAAATTTATTGATGTATTTCATAGTGTTTTATTTGATTTTGAACTTTTTTCAGGTGTTGGCTAAACCTTTAAATCTTCAAGATCAGTATCAACAAAATCTGGTAATGCAAGTCTTAAAACTGGTCCTTAACTGCCTTAACTTTGACTTCATTGGCAGTTCAGCAGACGAATCTGCAGATGATCTTTGTATAGTGCAGATTCCAACAACTTGGAGAACAAGTAAGAAAGATGTTTAGTATGAGGGATGGTCAACATAAATGGCACAGAATTAAGCAATATAGTTGTCCTATGTATAGTTATCTCTCTTTTTTGTTAGGCAGTCAAAAAGGAGCTCAAAAGGATTTGTAACCCAGAGTAGCTGTTGATACTCAATATTGAAATATTTTCCCCAATTCATATCATACTGACATCCTTGTTTTGATTTTGAAAAAAAAAAAAAAAAAGACAGCTCTAGTGGAAAGCAGGTTGAGGAGGGAAAAATGAGAGCTCTGATTTGAAACTTTCAGATAAACAGTGGGAGAAAATTCATTATTTGGCAAGAAATGTCAACATATTTTACATAGTTATAAAGAGAATGAATTAGGAGTAAGTGACTTAGCAGAAAAGAGTTGCAGCTTTCTTCCAGAGAGTGATACCAAGAAAAAGCAAGCCGATTTGTTCCTTCACATCCCAGAAAAATGGTGGTACTAGGGTATCCCTGAAGTCAGAAGTGGGAAATGGGCCTGAAAGGGCGTGACAAAAAGTCTATATTTTGAACAGTTAAACTTCCCAGGATTTTCTCTACCACCTGTACAGCTAGGTAACGGCCTTTTTCCCTCTCTTCCATATCTACACTACCCCCTTGCTTCCTAAAACCAGAGATTTTTTCTCAAGATGTTAAACTAGAGAGGCTTCAGATTTAGGGATATCAGGTAGAGTAGAGGAGCACCATAAATTTTGTGAAAATGTTTAATATGGAAATCAGAGATGAAAACCACAAAAAGGGACTAAGTGTTCTGTATCTTGACTGTGGTGATGGGTACGTGAACCAATACATATAGTGAAAAATTGAAACACATATAATATGCACACATATGAGTACATGTAAAACTGGGAAATTTGAATAAGATTTGTGGCTTGTATCAATGTGAGTTTCCTAGTTGTGATATTGTACTACTTTTGCCAGAATTTAACCATTGCGGGAAACTGGGTAAAGGAAACATGGGGTCTCTCTGTATTATTTCTTGCAACTGCATATGAATCTACAGTTGTCTCAAAATGTTTAATTAAAAAAAGGAGGAGAAGTTAATAGAAACAGAGACAAGATGAAGAGAAGTAGACTTCAGAAAGATATAATTAGTGTCCCTAGAGAGAAGAAAAGGTAATGCATCCTTGAAATAAGAACAGGATATTGTTTTCAAAAGGAAAGTTCAGAGAATTTTCCAAATTTAGAAGACAGTTGACAAAACATTCAGTAGAAAAGTAGCAAGATAAAGTTAATGAAATCTCCTAGAAAGTAGAACAAAAAAGCAAGGAAATGTTTAAAAGGAGAGAAAAAAAATAAGAAAATTAGAAGATGAAACTAGGACTGGCATCTGACTATTAGGAAATGTAGTAAGAGGACAGAGAAAATAGAACAAAAGTTGAAAATGAATGATACCCAAAAAAGTTTTCAGCACTGGAGGGCATACATTTTTGGATTGAAAGGTTTCACCAAGTACCCAGCATAATGAATGAAAAAAGATATACACTAAGCATTATAATCATGAGAGTTCAGAATAGGGAGTTAAAGAAAAAAAGATGTAAAATCTACCCTCAGAAAGAAAAAAATAAGTCCACCTGCAAAGGATTAGGATCGAGAATGGTGTTAGACTTCTCAACAGTAGCACTAGAAGCTAGAAGACACTGAAGTAAGATCTTCAGACTTCTAAGGGAAAATTATTTTCAAATTAGACTGAAATTATCATGTGTAAGATAGAATAAAGACATTTTTAGACATTCAAGTCTCCCAAAATTTATGTACTTGCTTTCTGGAAGTTACTTGATATTCAGGCTAAGAAAGTGGAAGATATGGGATTTGGGAAAAGGGTAACACAAAATAACAGTGAATAGACGTAAAAAGATTAGAATTGTATAACAAAGTTAGGGAACAACCAGTTCAGGTTGAAGGCTCTGGGAAGTAAAGGTGGGAGAATGGTGATGATAGGTTATTTAATGCTATTTGTCCTGTGGAAAATGTCATGAAAAACAAATCTGTCAGTGTATTTGAAAAAAATTAATGACAGATGTATGTACAGCTAAGCAGAGAAAAGATGCTATGATTAAGTCCAGGGAGTATTAGAAGTGTGTCATATAATCACAGTATACTTCTTGGCTCTGCTGTTAATGTTATTTAGGCAGTCATAATAAAGGTAAACACGTAGAATTGTTTTAATCACAAATTGTGATAATAGTAGATGGAATTTTGAGAGGATGGATTGTGGAGAGAGTAGTGGGGGTGGTAGAGATGTGGGGTGAGTGGTTAGACAGATAAAGCCTCACATACTATAATAGGATACAGTTGATATCTAAAGCAAAACAAATGAAGAAATAATAATATATTATTTGAAAACATGTATGTAAATATAGCTAAAAGAATTGAAAAGAAGTTGTAATGGGGTAGGATATAGCTTTTTAGTACTGTTTACTTTTTGATACCATTTGAATTTTTTAGCAATGTTTATATTAATATTACTTTAATACCAATGAAAAAGTTAGAACTGTAGGATGCTACATAAGAAATGAGGAACAGCTTAGCTAGCTAATTTCTATCTCTGTATTATTATATTTCATCTTTCAAAGGGAAATAGCTAGGAACTAAAAATAGGCCTAACTGGAAAGAGTGGCCACATGCAGAGGTCTTGGAGTTTTTAGTTAATATGATAATGTCTTACTTTTATGTTAAGATCACTGAATTACAAGTAATAGTGTAGAAAATAATTGTTTTTCCAGGATGTCTTACTTTGTTAAGATCACTGAATTTGAAAGTAATGGTGTTAGAAAATAATTTTTTTTCCAGTTTTCCTGGAACCAGAAACATTGGATCTTTTCTTCGATTTGTATCATTCACTTCCACCACTATTGTCTCAGTTAGTAAGTAAAAGTCATTCATTACCTCATTAAAAAGTACCTGTGATCTTTAACTAATTAAAATAAGGGATGGTATATATTTACTTCAGAAATTCTATTTATATATTTGATTGGGTTTACCTCTCACAATAAGTTCTTACATTTTCTGGGATATATATTATTTATACTATTTGTTAGATTTTTTTTAATTTTGTCATCAGCACATTCTGTTTCACAGGTGAGCCCAGAAACAATACTGTTGATTTAGCTCTTACCCAGAGCCAGGACAACCTATCAGCCTCTAAATATATCTTTCTTCCTACTCAGTTCCCATAGGGCCTAAGTCCAGCAGTTGACCACCCCACCTGGACTTTCCCTTTTCTTACTCCTCTCTGACTTTTCCTCAGTCCTGCCTGGCTCTTTGTCTTAGATGTGACAGTCAGCCCACATCAGATCTCTCTGAATAAGAAATGAAGGAGATCTGCTTACTTGATTTTGTGCTCATCACTCCAGTTGTTCATTTATTTTTTGAATCAGTACAAATTCTATTGCATACTCAAAAAATTATTATATAACTATGGTTATATAGAACTCTGAGACTATGGGCTTCACCTTTGTGGAGTCTAAAACAGGTCTGGCACAGTTAAAAAATTGTAAATTTAATGTCTAAGATTATAGAAGTAAAGTTGGAGAGTTCTAATATTGCTATTTCCCAGAAAAAAAAGATGCTCCAGATTTAAAGTACATGTCAGTAGTATGTTTGTTGAGATGTTATCCTCTAGAAGGGAGGAACAGATTCACAAAAATATCCTTTTTTAAAAAAACATGTCTGCTCTTGATCTAGGGTTTGAGGTGGTGGTTTTTAAACTGTGTTTCACAGGGCATTCATGTTTCCAGGTGGTGCCATAGCCTTCTCTCTTTAAACGAGAATAGTTTTGCTTTTAATTGTTTACACATCACAGTTTCACATAATTATGTTTTGGGATGAGACAAAAAAGGCACAGTACTTAAAAAATAAAGTAGAAAACAACTGCTGTGGGAGATAGTAACTAACATTTCTTGAGCATGTCCAATTTATTATATGACACTTACCTCAATCCTCAAAGTGGCCCTGCAAGGTAAATATTTCTGTCCTCACTATACAGACCCAGAAAAACAGAAAACAGACCCAGACTGGCTAAGTGACTTCCCCTAGGACAACAAAGAAAATATTGGTGCTTAGATTCAAAACCAGGTCTTTTTGGCTCCCAAACCCTAGGTGTTTTTAATATATTAGTGGTTCCCAAACCTGCACATCTCAGTTGCCTACGGAGGTTTGGAGGTATTTTGGATTTTTTTTTTTTTTTCATTTTTAACAGTAGAGGCTGTGGCAAACTAGAGCACATCTAAAAAGAGCATCTGATTTTTGTTCCTATTCTCACCTTTGCCAAGAGAGCCAGACATTTTGTGTGAAATCTTCTAATTGAAATATTTAAATATTGACAGCTAATTTTACTGTAAAAAGTACACAAGCAAATATGGGGACCAGCAGATGTATGTGGGCCAGTTTGGCCTGAAAGTTGCCAATTGGGGCCTCTCACTTAATGATCAAACAGACCTCAGTGGGTACCATTAATAGAATTAAGAACCCAAGTAGTGAAATTTTCTGAAAACTTTAGGAAGGTAACTAGGCCACAGGCACTCTTTAAGAATTTTTATAAAGTACCTAACTTTTCCTGCAGCATTTTCTAAATTGATCCTTAAGATACTAATGGACAGTATAAAACATTCCATGACCAAATAAGTTTGACACATGCTGCATTAGGTTACAGAATTTTTTTTTTGCTCTTGCAGGATACCACAGTGTATAATGTACAGTATTTTCCCAGTGGTACCAGTGTTTTCTTTCTGGTAGAACACCTGGTTCATTGGTTTTCAAACAGAGCTAGGCATCATAAGCAATTGGGAACCTTTCGAACTTATAAATGTCTAAGTGCTGCTCCAGCAGATTTCATATATGGAAAAATATTAGCAGGGAATACACATAAATAGGAATTTTAATGGTGGGGTAGAAGGATTGTGGGTGATGGTAGTGGTTGATGATGTTTGGCTTTCATTATTTTATGTTCTGTAGTGCTTTTTTATCATTAAAATTAAATACATTTTAAATGTAAAGACTGGCAGTTTTTCACATGTGGCTGTAATTACTTTTAAAATTGAAATGAATTTTTTTGTTGTTGTTTCAGGCACTTTCATGTTTAGTTCAATTTGCTTCTACAAGAAGGTCCTTATTTAGCAGTCCTGAACGTGCCAAGTACCTTGGTAATTTAATTAAGGGAGTAAAAAGAATACTTGAAAACCCTCAGGTATTTATGAAGTAATTTAATTAATACTTAGCATATAGAAATACAGTTTCTCTGCTCAAAGGCACATAATAAACTCATCATGAATTTATTATGATTCTGAAAGAAAATATTTAGATTCATATTAATCTTCCTTAGACTTCATTTGTAGTGAGAAATGGACAGTTTTTTAAAAATGAGTGTTTCCATTTCAGATTTCTATATTTTACTCTGTTTTTTATCTTTTAGACTAATATAAACAGAGGTTATCTGTCTTATGCTACTGTCTTTTACTGTTGTACTACATTTCTTTGCCTGCACTTCTTAAACTACTGAAGTGATTAATGTTATATCCACCTTCTGAACTAGAAGACTTAATATAAATGTGATTATTAATATTGGAATAAGTGGCTTTACATTATGAAATAATATCTTCTGGCCCTCTTGTAGGCAAGTAAGAGTTTATAGATTTTAAACTCTACTGTACATTAACTTCAGAGCTTCAGTGCAATATTCATTTCAAAGAATGGCAAAGTCATTATTAATGAGTGATTTTAGGTGCCTAGATAAAATACTTTGTTTCACTTTTTATTTTCTGTTTGTTTTTAAAATATTTATAATTAAGCTGGGTATAGTGGCTCACACTTCTAATCCCAGCATGTTGAGAGGCTGAGGTTGGAGGATCACTTGAGGCGAAGAGTTCAAGAACAGCCCAGGCAACATAAATTTTGTTACAAAAAAATTTAAAAATTAGCTGAGCATGGTGATACACACCTATAGTCCTAGCTACTTGGAAGGCTGAGGCAGGAAGATAGCTTGAGTTGAGGAGTTTGAAATTGTAGTGAGCTATGATTGTGCCACTGCACTGTAGCCTGGGTAACAGAGTGAGACCCTGTCTCTTAAAAAAAATTTGTAATTAAAGTATAGATTTTGAAAGGTTAAATGAAGTGAGGTGACACAAGACCCAAAGAGTGGGCCCCACTTGCACTAGCCATCAAACTGGTATTGACTGATTAACACTATGGTGCTCAAAGGGTGGGAGCAAACACTAGGGAATTGGGGGGTGGGGGGTAGACCCACGTCTGAGCAATGTGGTGGGCACTGTGGAGGGGTGGGACGTGCTTGAAAAGTAGTTGGGGAGCAGAATTAGGGGTCTCAATAGGGGAAAGGAATTCCTCTAAAACTGATTTATGTGATTAACTGTACACCTCGGTAAATTCACTGAAAATCATTTAATTGTACACTTAAAATGGAGTAAACACATGATATGTAAAGTATACTTCAATAAAAATATAAATAAATAAAAAAAATTAGAAGAGTTTGTAAATAGTTTCTTATTAATGCAATCAGTTAATATACATCTATTATTTTGAAAATGACAGAGAATCACAACTCCTACCTAACTTGATCACTTTGAAGTATTCACAGAAATTTAATCTGTTAATAATTGAGTTTGGGAAGGATTTAGAAAATTGGACTTAGAAAAATGTCCAATTTCAGTGTCACAGGTGAGACAAAGAGCAAGCTGAGAGGCTCATGAACAACTACCTTCCTCTGACTGATTACAGAAAAACAAAAATCAGTGCTGCTAAAATTGGACTTCAGAATCTCTTTCACAACAACACACAATTGCTCAATTTCCCAGAAGAATGTCTTTGGGTTATGATTGAAGTCAAATATGATTTTCTCAAAGAGTTTTCTTTTAAGTGACCTTATTAGTAAAACTTTAGTAAAAAAAATATTGTAACAAAAAGATCGTATTCTGATTTTTACCAGTGTTTCTGTAAATGTATATTATTTTGGCTTAGACGAATGCAAGCAAGTAAAAAGATGAATCACTTTAACTAATTATCCTCGCCTTAAAAAATCATTAAAATACCATGATTTAAGGTACCAATACATGCTTCTTATTTAAATTCATATATAAAACAAGAAAAGGAAAAATTATATATTGAAGGAATTTGTTGTATTTGTTTATTAATGTGGAATGGTAAAAATTATTATAGTGCATCTGTGATAACGTAATAAAGTTATATGACTGTCGTTTTTGTTTTAATACCACAACTTGTATTTCCAAATGAGTGCAAGCCTTTCTCAAACCTTTTGGAAATAGGACGGAATATAAATGCACAAAGGAAAAGTGAATGATGTTGTCAGCGCCGCATACATGTTCCTATAGCACTTCCATTGTTCAAGGTTTTTCGATTCTCCTTTTACAATTACTTTCGGTCTAAGGCACATTCTTTTAAATGAATGTAATAATGGCAAGTGCTCAGCCTTTTGGCAATCTTTTCTTTTTGGAACTATAAAAAATTCATTTTTTTTATAAATCTAGTAAGTATTGGGAGTCTGTGGAGTTATATTTAGAAGTTTATTTTTCATAATCAAAGAAATCTTTTTTGTTTGTTTTCATTTTATGTTTTTTAATTCTTTTTTTTTATTTCAGCATATTATGGGGGTACAAATGTTAAGGTTACGTATATTGCCCTTGCCCCCCCTCTCCCTTCTAGTCAGAGCCTCAAGCCTGACCATCCCCCAGACGGTGCGCATCGCACTCATTATGTATGTATATACCCATCCCCTCCTCCCCCTCCCGTCTTTCCAACATCCAATAAATGTTGTTCCTATGTGTCCACTTAGGTGTTGATCAGCTAATACCAATTTGCTGGTGAGTACATGTGGTGCCTGTCCATCCATTCTTGGGATACTTCACTTAGTAGAATGGGTTTCAGTTCCATCCAGGAAAATACAAGAGATGCTAGATCACCATTGCTTCTTATAGCTGAATACTATTCCATGGTATACATATACCACATTTTATTAATCCACTCGTGTATTGATGGGCACTTGGGTTGTTTCTACAACGTTGCAATTGTGAATTGTGCTGTTATAAACATTCGAGTGCAAGTGTCTTTTTTATAGAGTGTCTTTTAATCAAAGAAATCTTAAGTTGAGAATTAAGAAAACTGGAAATCTTCAAGAGAATGCCATTCCAGAACCTGACAGGTATGGGTTTTCATCATTCAAGAGGTGTTTCGGGTTTGTTTGTTTGTTTGTATGGTGAGGTGAGAGTGAAGTATGGAGGCATGGGTATAGCAGCACATTCCTTCCAGAGTCTTCCATCCCAACAGCAAAATCTATTCAAACTACACAGAAATCTCACACCTTGATGTCTGTCCTTAGGATTGTAGGTTAAAGCACAAATATCATTCTCATTCACAACAATAAATTCTAAAAGTGAGGCACCAAATAGATTTTCTGGGACCAGTCAAGGAGTTTCTCAATTTACATTTTTTTTGGTTCCTGCACCTAAAAACAACAAAATTCTCTGATGAATTTCCCCTAAGACAAGACCTCTAATATTTTTAAGTAATTATGAAGGATGAAATAGCATAAGCTGAGGAAAAGCTATTATCTTAGGTTATAATTTAATCTTGCTTGGAATTAAGTGATTCATTCATCATAATTAGTAGTAGTTAGATTATACTGCATATTAGATCATTTATGCATAAACAGAAGCTATCAGTATGAAACAATCCTAACGAATACAGACCTTTCTTTTTATCTAAAAAAATAGTGATATTATCTTGGCTTTTGGTTCTGTGAATAAAGTTTCTGGGCTCCAATATGAGATTCTTTGTTAATGTGAAGGATCATCCTTCCCTTAAAAATAAATTACCGTATTACAGACTCTCTCAGTCTGGGGAAGAACTGCTCAGCTTCTCTGTAAGCAATAGCTCTAGAATATATCCTTTTCATTCAACAGCATCAACCAATGGGCCAACCAGGATGTTGAACAATCTAAGTTATACTTCCACAGGGATTTAAGAAAAATTAAAATTTTAATGATAAATTATAAAATTAATGTAAATATATGAAAAAGCAAGATTTAAAATAGTAATTTCTCTGCTTTTAATACACTTCCACCTGTTGAACAAATTCTTCCTACTTGATTTTCTTTAATTCAAATACTTTTGTTTTTTTGTTTGTTGTTTTTGGGGTTTTTGTATTTTTTTTAAATTTCAGAATATTACAGGGGTACAAATGTTTTGGTAACATGAATTTCTTTTGTACAGTCTGAATCAAAGTTGTAAGTGTGTTCACCACCCATATAGTGTGCATGGTACCCATTAAGTATGAATTTACCCAATCCCTCTTTACCCCTCCCATCTGCTTGATTTCTGTTGAATAGTACTACTACATGTGCACATGAGTGTTGATATGTAAGTTTCAAGTAGTGAGTACATATGGTTTTTGTTCTTCCATTCTTGTGATACTTCACTTAAAAGGATAGTGTTCAGTTCAATCCAGCTTATTACAAAAGGTATTAGTTCACCATCTTTTATGTCTGAGTAATAGTCTGTGATATACACATACCACATTTTATTGATCCACTCATGAATTGATGGGCACTTGGGTTGTTTCCACATTTTTGCGATTGTAAATTGTGCTACTATAAACATTTGAGTACAAGTGTCATTTTTATAAAACATCTTTTTTTCTTTTGGGTAAATACCCAGTAATGGGATTGCTGGATCAAATTGTAGGTCTACTATTATTTCTTTGAGGTGTCTCCATACTACTTTTCGTAGAGGTTGTACTAGTTTGCAGTCCCACCAGCAGTGTTCCTTTCTCTCTGCATCTGTGCCAGTATCTAATTCAAATACTTTTATACACCTAAGTTGGATTTATAGTTCACCCAGGAGTCCTAACGGAGCAGAGAGGCAAAAAAAAAAAAAAAAAAAAATCACCAAATTGTCGTTATTCTATGCCAGCAAAATGACCACTATTACAATAGATTCTGTAGGGAAAAAATCAAGCATATTGATTATTTAGCATTACTTCAACTAGTGTTGTGTTATGATAGTACTTTTACCAGCTACCACTACAAGCAGTAATAATAGCTACATATATTCACTATGCGTCAGGCTCTGTTCAAAGTGCTTTATACATATTTAGCACATTTAATATTTATAACACCCTAAGTGTTATAAGAACCACTGTCATTCTTGTTTTACAGATGAAGAAATTGAGTACTGAGTGGTTAAGTAACAGACAAAAATTACATTTATCAAAAGACAAAAAATTTCATGAGGAAGATAATCTGTCAGACAAAGACAAAAATGAGTTATGCTCGCAATGAACAAGGCAGAGATACCGAAGATAAACACTCCTTCAGATGAATCAGGCCGCAGGCCCTATGCCCATCTGAAATCTTACAGTTCATAAAAACAACATACTGTTTCCAAGCAAACAAACTTAAATTTACACTGCGAGACTATGCACACACTACCCTGTTTAGTAATTTGAATGCACAAATGCACTTTACGGAAGGAAGCATATTGTTTAGAGGTCAAAAGAATTAAGTACTTAACTGAAATTTTAATTAGATTTCTGGAAAAACAATAATTTTTACTGACAGGAATTGAATAAATGTATTTGTTGAAAACAATAAAGGAAACTGCTTGCCTTTTAATTAATTTACAACTCAAAAACAAATTCTTATGTTCATTTATCAAAAGAATAGTTAAGTGGTTCTAATTCATTGCATGGAGTTCATTACACTACACCATTTAATAATTACTGATTCCCAATATTAAAAATTGTCCCAATATTAAAAATTGTCCACTTACTGTGGTTAAAATTGGGTTATGAGATTAGAGCTGTATTCATCAAGTCTTAAAATTAATTCCAAGTATTCAATATTAAATGATGGGTCATATCATAAAACCACTGGGAGTGGTATTTTACTGTGCTTCATAGTTGTCTTTAGTTAATGTTTGGATTTTTTCTTTAGACATGACAATATTGAGGTTATGTATAAATAACACATAATAAATGTAAAAACAGAATTTTTAAATGGTAGATTTTTAACTGTTAGTATTTTTAACAAAATTTTAATTTTCAATAAGAATTCAAGAACAAAGAAGCTCAACCAAAGCTGAAATATTTAGAAAGATTTCCCAGAGGACAAGGGAGATGAGATGGCAAAACAATGGGTAGTCATTAAACAAGCACTGGTGAGAAGAGGGAAAAATCCAGGCAATAAAATCATAATTGAAAAACATCAAAGTAGTTTATGTACATAGATGGAGCCTAAAAATATGGATGTTTTCTATGACTAAGCATTATCTCTAATCTATAATTAGTCTAAAATTTTGAATTCAAATTGTACCTGTAAGGAAGAGCAATTGTATTTTGTAATTTTTATATAAATTTTATTGTATATATTTGAGGTTTACAATATGCTATAGGATACATATAAATAGTAAAATGGTTACTATGGTAAAGCAAATTAACATATCCATCATCTCATATGCTTATCTTGTGTGATAAGAGCAGCTAAAATCTACTTATTTAACACAAAAATCTAATACAATACTAACTATAGGCCTCCATGTTATATTGTTGTATCATTCATTAAGTTTTTCATTACATTTAGTCTGAGTAAAGAGCAGGCTGATAATTCCTATTGTATGTTTTGTGTTTAGTATTTGTATACATTATTCACATAAAGTATGGTGTATGGATCAAGGAAAATGATAGTACTATTTTATTCTACAATTTACTAACAGTTCTTTGTGCATTGTCTCTGGTTTGGAGCCACACACTTAAGGGTGAACTTTAAAAAAAAAAAATAGAACTTATACTGTGAAAATCAATCAGAATGACAAAAGGACAGAGAATCATGTTACATAAGGAGTAATTGAAAAAAATAAGGAATTAGGGTGAGAAAAAGAAAAGATTCAAGCTGTCATTTGGAAAAGAAAAGAAAAGGGAGCAATGGGGTGGAAATTACAGATATAGATTTGGACTCAATTGAAAGAAGGAACTAACAAGAACTGTTATAATGAAATGTGATGCCCAGGAGGCAAAGCATACTCCATCACTGAAGGTGTTTAAGGAAAAATGAGACAAGCCTCTGTCTGGAAAACTTAAGAGCAATTTGTCTGGATGACTTCTAAAGTCGCTTCCAGCTATAAAAATCCTGTTTCTTTCATCTGAAATTGGTAGAAGGGTTCCCTACTATGAACAGGACTGGTCATGAACTTCTTTTACAACAGTGAGGAAACATCATTCCTCTCCAAACTTAATTATTAAAAATGTTGCTATAACTCCTTAAATTACTATTTTAATTCTTGTTTGATAAAATCTCAGAAATATTTTTCCCTCAAAGTAGCTGAGTGCTTATTATTTTCCCATATTCATGAGTTCTTCAATAAGATGTTTCCAACATCTTAAAAGTTTTCCATCCTCTGATATCCAGCCCTAACGTATTTCACACATATGAGGTCCAGAGTGAAATGTGTTCTTACTGATAACCTATCTAACTGAGAAAAATAAACTGTCAAACAGAAAGTAAGAGAAACAAACTCACAACACAACTATCCTTTGTTTAATTAAAACACATGTGGCCTAACTTGTTATCTCTGAGTTCTTTCTTAGCCTTGAAAAAGTTCCTGGGTGGACAGTAGGACTGAGAGCTTCCCCTGCTTCCTCAGGAAGGAACAGTACCAGAAGCCTCCTGCTGTCAAGAAGAAAGAAGAAACTAGTTTCTACTATCACTCTGCTTCGTGAGAAACAGGAAAAGCCAACACAGCAGCTTCATGGCTGCTTTTGTTATCAATCCCCTGAAGCAAGAAAAAAGCCATTTCTACCCTTTAAAAGCACCAAGCAACTGACATTTCTATCCTCCCTCTGTGTGTCGTGGCCTTCTCTCTCTCTCTCTCTCTCTCTCTCTCTCTCTCTCTCTCTCTCTCTCTCTTTCTTTCTTTCTCAGAAAAATAAACTTTTACTTTTGTATATCCTAACCACTATCTGAGAATTCTTTCTCCCCTTGCGCCATTTCCTACAAATTTATTAATGAGTTAATCCTTATAGTATTATTATAAATAAGCATATCAAATACTGTCTTGTCCAATTTTTAGAAACTAACATAGAATTAAAAGGAGGGTGATAAAAAAGAGGAGAAGAAGAAGAAAGTGTAAAAAGAGTGGAAGATTTATTCTATTCAACACAATAAATCAGAAGGAAAATTCAGATGACAAACCAAGGCTAATGGCTTCTGACTATGTATTTTATTTAATAGCATATTCAGTCATATGTAATATGAATATTTTGTACAGAAATAGCTAAAATTTTCGAAGCCTTTGATTGAAGCCACAAAAGTCTAAACTGGTTCATTAAGCTTTATGCCACTAATGTTATTTTTCACTCCAGTAACTGTATTTTCCAATTCAATGAGTCATTGACCTATATATAAGAAATATTCGTGGAAGACAAAGTACTCAGGCCAAAAAAAAAAAAAAAGTGGGTAAAAGGTCAAATGAAATATTTGTAAAAATCCTAAAATCAATTCTGAATATTAAAAACTCTTTCAGATTGTCCAAGAAATAAAGACTGAAAGAGAGAGAGAGAAGGAAGGAAGGAAGGAAGGAAGGAAGGAAGGAAGGAAGGAGAAAGGAAAGAAGAAAAAAGAAAAAGAGAGAGAGGAAGGGAGGGAGGGAAGAAGGGAGAGAAGAAAGAGAATAGCATCATTACTTTCAAGCAAATATTACAAAGAAAATTAAAAATTATTCTTGCAAGTCTCAGGAAGATGGACATGGGTTCAGGGCTTCACGACCCTGGAGGTGACAGCAAAGCACAAAAGTTAAGAACTTGGACCTTGGAAATGCAAAGGCCTGGGTTATATTTTAGCTCCACTACTTTCTAGCTACAAAAAAATCACGCAAGTCCTCAACATCTCTGATCCTTAGTTTTCTGTTCTATAAAATGGGAACGATACTACCTGCCCCATATAGTTACATTAACAAGTAAAAAATGCTTAGCAGAGTACCTACCTATAACAATTATTGACTAATAAGATTAGTCAATAACTAAGTCAATAAGTTGACTAATAAGATTAGTCAACAACTAAGATCTCTTAAGCAAGATAGATGGCCACTTTACTTGCTTACTCAAGGATAAGCAAGAAACAGTTCCTGCTTCAAAAGAGGTTGGCTCTGACGATTCCAAAAAAGTCTCCATGATCTGACAGTCTATAAAGCAAAGCAGAGGAAAAGGAAACATCTGGAGAAAAATTGCCTAGTTCCACCTCTGCATTTTATTAACACACTAAGAAAAATTTAAAGTAAACTGGTAACATAAATTCTTAAAATGGAATTTTTCTCACATCATTTCAACAATACCTTTCAATGCACAAGTAAACATATCCATTTGGAGCCTAGTCTACCGCAAAGAGCAAAACAAGAGGAAAAATTGTTTTCCGTGTTGTCAATCCAAGTCATCGCACGAAACTAAGTCAGTAGTACCGGAAAAGTGCACAAATTTAAAAATTATCATTTTAGAGACAGTTACTTGAATAGTTTCATGCTGTTTGTCAGAATCAGAAATTAAGTGATTTTTCCAGAAAACTGAAGAATAAAACAAATGAGTTCCCTTCGTGGCTGACGTTGTGGAACGGGGGAAGAGAGGTGCCGTTGTTCAGTAGGCACATTGAAATTCAAGAACTTTGCAAAATATTTTATAAATAAATAAATGTCTCAGAGGCATGAAGGGACTTTTATTAAAAAGCCCAAGTACTTCATCTTTCAGCTTTACCTTTTTGATTCTGTCAAAACTTTAGCCTTACAATTTCTAGCCCCTAAAAATACATTTCATTAAATAAACAACATTATAAGCCAAGTATTACAAATTTTAGTTTAGTCACAGTAAAATGACACAGAAAACTTAGTAACTCATTCAGAGCCACACAGGCTTAACAGCATAAGGGAAAGAGTTAGCCATGCTGGGTTTGAATACTGAGGACACCTTTCATTGCCTCTCATGTCCGACAACTTGAGCTGTCTGAGCTTTGAGAACATGCAAAATGCATGCATAGGGCCTGCCACTTTGTAAACTTTCATTCATCATCAGATTTACAAAGACACCCCATATTTCCAAAGACATATTGCTGCTTAGAAGAAGTTTTGGAATTTATGGATTGCATACTGCCACAGGCTAACAGAACGTCTGGTTTTGAAGCAGATGCAGACTGAAATAACTGGATTTTTTAATAGCATGGACTGTCCCTTTTAGGAAACCAGACTGCCCATCAAGACTCCAGATCAGTTAGGATTCTGCAGATGTCTACTTGATATGTGGGACTGCAAATGAGAGCTGAAAACTGAAAGGCAAGGCTTGAGGTAGGCAATGAGCCTGCTCAGAAAAGGATCAGGTTTATTGGTTCAGAAATAATGTTAGAAACAATTAGGCTAGTGCTCATTGTAGGGGAAATGGGAGGAAGAGAAGTTGTTCTATCCTTATCTGAAGCAGTCCTAAGACCTTTCATTTTAAAGATCCTAGACAGATTCACGCACTAGATCCACGCATGTCTCTTGAATTTCCTTCCTTTATTCAATGGACTTAATGCCAGAAAAATTTTTTTGCTTCTTAATTGGGTGGAATAATTTTTTCTTGCAGCCCTATTGAAGCTCCAACTGTTTAGTTGCCTAAAATTCCCCAACTTGGAAATTTACTCTTCTTTCCAGCAACAGTTTATGCTTGTGTTATAATCTCTCTTCCAGCTCAGGGGCAATTGCCCAGTTTACCCCTCCATCTAGAGGATATATATTGCCCTTCTTTTTACTTTCTAAAATCCACTCCTACATACCACCATCTGTTAATTGCTTTCTTATCTCTGCACCTGGTGATAATTAATAAATTATAAACTATAAATTAGACACATCTCAACTGCTTCTCCTTAGCAACATCTTAGCAATAATTCTCTATAGGAGCTTGGCAAAAAGATATCTTCAGAAATAATTCCAAGTAAAAATTTTAATAGTTACCCAATAATAGAATACAATCTTCAAACTATTTATGTTTCAGATAAAAATTGAAGCTATGAGGATGTGTGTCTAGAGATCCCTATCAAATTAGTGACAGAACCAAGACCAAGCAACAGCACCTAGGTCTTTTGATTTTCAGTTAATGTCTATGTAATAGCATGTGCTTCTCTTCTTAAAAGTTCAGTATAATTTAATGAAATGCAGAATGTTTATAATAAGATTACATAGAAATTTGAAAAAAAAAAGTTGTGTTGATTCTATCGGCTAGGCTCAGATGAGATAAATGAAAAAAGACCATCTAGACATAGGATTCATAAAGGCCAGTGAGGGGTGTGGAATTATTTGAGTCAATTCATTAAATCATAGAGCTGCCTCTTTCATGTACTCCCCCAAGAGAACACTTTGTAAGTGAGTCACCTAATATCTCCAGCTATTAGATCACAAATCTCTATGTAAACAGGAGAAACTATTATCCCATTCTTACCTTCAAATACTAATTTCACAATGATGACATTTACATAATGAGTCAATGAGACAGGCGAACAAAAAATGTCAGTTAAGAATGTGATTAAACAAATGACAGTCATCACAAAGATAGTTTTATATGCCTCATGGCAAACTTGTGCACATACTGCCGAAGTTATCAGTGGAGGTTTATTGAGCTGAGTTCTATACAATGGGAATTATAGAAGATACAAGATTAGCATTGACATGGGGCTTGCATTCTTATGAGGGTTGTAAAGTTAAATATATGTAGAATAACTTAAGAACTGCATAAGCACTCTCTAATTCTAAAGTGTGAATTCAGATATCAAGTACCCAAATCATCTAGTAGTTGAAATTTAGTTACTCTGTTAAGAAGATTTCTGTCTTTGTCATTATTGTTTGGTTATTGTATTAATCAGAGTTCTCCAGAGAAACGGAACCAGTAAGATTTTATCTATAAGAGATTGTCTATCTGTGAGAGAGAAAGAAATTTATTTTAAGGAATTGGGAATTGGCTCATGCCAAAGCGGGTCTGGCAAGTCTGAAATTCATAGAGCAGGCTGGCAGACTGGAAATTCAAGTGATAGTTGATGTTATAGTCTTGAGTCTAAATCCAGCTCAGTGAGGGTTTCTATGTTTTGAGAATTCCTTCTTATTTGGAAAACTTCAGTCTTTGCTCTTAAGGCCTTCATCTAATAGGATAGGGCCCACCCATGTTATGGAGAATCATCTGCTTTACTCATTGTATACTGATTTAAATGTTAATCACATTTTAAAAATACCATCAGAGCAACATCTAAACTAATGTTTGACCAAACAACTGGGCATAATAGCCTAGCCAAATTGACACAAAACTAAACTTCACAGTGATAGACACTCATAATAATCAAGAAAATAAGTACTTATAGCAGAATTATACTCATCTTAGCACTTTCCACAACATATGCCATTTTTAAAACATGGCCCCAAAATTGTTGGACATTCCTCTCCCTGAGAGATTACAGGGAGATATGTCTCTCCATGCGTCTTGAGCTTCTCACAGCACTGTGGCTGGGTTCAAAGAAGGGCTATCCTAAGAGGAAATTTCTGGGAAGCATTTTAAGCTGCATTTAGGGAGGAAACTGTGTGACATTTTATGAGTTGGGCTCAGAAGTCACATGGTGTCACTTCTTCTACTGGTTGATGCAATTACAAGCATTTCCTAACTCAAGAGGAGTGGGTAAAGACCCCACCTCTCTCTGGGAGTAATAGCAAAGAATTTGAGGCCCATGTCCTAAAACTGCTTTAATTAATTCACATTAATTGAGTTGCTACTATGTCCCAGGCTCTGTAATAGAATTTTATACATGTCATTTAATCCTCCAATCTTTCTAAAATGTGGTTTTCATGTGTAGGTGAACTGAGGACTGAGAAATATGAAAACTCTCCAAATTAACACAACTAGCAAAGTGGCAGTGCCAGTATTTTAACCTTGGCATTCTGACTCTAAATCCCACACATATTGTATAACACAACCCCTGCCTCCTATTTAAAAAGAGAGAAATAAAGAAAAATAAAATCAAATTAATAATGATATTTTAAAAAATTGCCACCCGAAGTGGACATTTTTGCTTAGATCTACTCAGCATTCATTCAATCTTCCGATAATTAGCCAACTCATGCAGTGTCCTTAGGCAAATTAGAAAAAGTTTGCTGTCTAAGCAGATGCGGCCCCCATGGATCATGTCTCAGCAAGCAGATCTCAGGCTAGATTTCAGCCCCAAGTCACCACCTCAGCCAGGTACCTTCATGCAATGAACATCCTGAAAAACTGTGCATGTTGACCTTGCCCCAAACTGGCCTCATTCCTCTCAGAAGTTAATGAGGCCCACCCTTCCCTATGCTCCAGCTGGAACATGTGAGCCAGGTCTGTCTAATGAGATCAATGTCAGGGTTCTTGTTGAAACTGTTGGGGAAAAAAGTTATTTTCTTTGCAGACACTCTAGCAGTAGGTTATGTAAGGCAAGGGTGGCTGGGGCTACACTACAAAGCCTAAAATAAAACCCACAGAGGAAAGCAGAACAAAGAGATGCAGAGAGAAGACAGGATCCTTGGATCCAGCCATGCCTGAAGGCCAGGCCTATCCCTGGACTCTTTAGATACTTGAGCTAATAACCACCCCACTTTCATTTTCATGTAAAAACCAATTTATGTTGAATTTATGACACCTGCAACCAAAAGTATCCAACTGACAGATCTCCATAGTCATAATTTCACTTCCCTCGCTGGGAAAAAAGTTAAAACTCTTGAAAATTCTTTCCAGTATGCTCACGTTTGCGTGCTCTTTCTCTCTCTCTCTCCCTGTTTCTCTTTCTCTCTCTCTCTCCCACCTCCACTCTCTCTCTGTATTTCTATGTCCCTGGGCCTTAATTTTCCGATCTCTACAAATAGAATGTAGGACTGAAGGGTCTTAAAGTTCCATCCAAAGCTAACATCTATGATTCTGTGATTTTTCTATAGGTAAGGGCAAAAAATGTCCTAGTAAATTGTTTCTATTTGCATTACCGAGCAGCTCTGTAGCACTGCCACCTGGTGGCCATGTACTTCAGCTATGCCTTTGCTTTTCTAATCAACAAGCAGGGATGAATGTAATCCCAAAAGGTTTTAAAATAATGTTTCAGGGATAGAACATATAAAAGTAATACATTTCAACAAACATTTTACTGAACATCAACTGAACAGAAGTCACTATAAAGGGCATGTGAAAGTTTTGGAAGCACTCTCTGTCTCGTAGAATTTTAATCTCAATGGGACATCATATGGTTCACAGTACAAGAAGATAACAAAAGAAAGTTATAGATAGTAAATGCCCAGAAGGCCACAAATGCATGAGGGATTTGGAAGATATTAGAGGAAATGAATGAACATGGGTTTGAAGTTACGATGGGACAGCGTCACCCTGGAAGAAGAGAAAGTGCGGGCAAAGGGCAAGGCAGTGATTCATCATGGAAGATATTAGTATTTCAGGAATAGCTAGAGACCACTTGTAGAGGAGCACAGATGTGCTCAGGGACTCCTAGGAATAACGGCTTTTTAAAAAGTAGTTGTAGATCATATTTTAGAGAAGTTTGAAAGTCAGTCTAAGCAAGCCGAGCACAGAATGGAATGGTGTCAGGAGATCAGAAATAAGAATAATGCCTAGCGTGTGAGAAGGATATAAGGTCATAAGGGCTTAACCTAGGGTGTTGGTAGCAAGAGGACTGATGTAAGCGATATGTCTGAGATGGACTCCACAGAGTTTAACTGATTAAATTTTTATTAGAACAAAGGAACTCCTTAGGATAGAGAAATGTAATCTCAGGCTTTTGAGCACAGGTGACCATAAAAACAGATGGACTATTAAAAGAAATAAAAGATTCAGGAAGAGGAGCTTTTATGTGGGGGAAGGAGTTGGAAGAATATCCGAAATTCAGACTTAGACGTGCTAAGGTTAGAACTGAGGAGGATTTCTGGGTAAAGATATTCAAGCTGTAGCTAGAAATAAAAGGGAGGCTCTGGAAACAGAAATGCACAGTTTGGAACCATGTTTGAAATTATTAAACTCACAAAAATAGATAAAATGGCCAACTAGTAGAATAGAGAAAAGAGTAAGTGCAAAACATAGAAGAACACCAAATTTTGGAGAATGGAAAGACCAAAATAAGTTATTAAAGGAGACAAAGAGAATCAGAGAGCTGAAGGAGGTATCAGGATGGGACAGTGTCATAGAAGCCAAGAAAGAAAAGAAGAAAAGTTTTTCAAGAAGAAAAATCGACTAGAAAAAATACATCAGAAAATCTGGAAGCGTGAAAGAATAAAAATGACAAAGACCATTGGTTGAACCACTTGTCGATCTTGTAAGAACTGTTTCAGTGAAAGGCTGAGGACAAAAGCAAGAGAAGAACTAATGAGGAAGTTCAGGTTCATAGCCTAGTCTCAAGAAATGTGATATGCTAGGGAAGAAGAGAGAGGGAAAAGGTCAAGGGAAGCTGCCCTTCCTTGGTTAGGGAGCGACAAGTGTGTTTATAGGTGGAAGAAAGAAGCTTGGTGAAAAGGAAATATTTGAAAATGACAAAAAGGAGATGGCACTTGAAGTGTCAAAATTCCAAAGAAAAAGGCCAATGTATCAGGACATAGCTGTCGAATTTGGAAAAAGAACAAAATAATTCTTTCTTTTATAGGAATAAGATCAGAAGATGGGGAAATCAAAGAATAACTTTATGGCAGAGAAAGGGTAAGGTCCCATAAGCTGTCACTTAGCTTCTTACTCTCAATAAAAAAGATGGGAGTATACAGAATAATCATCCCATCTTGGCTCACCCAGGCCTTTCCCAGTTTTAGCACTTAAAGTCCCGCTTCCCAGGAAATCCCTTGGTCCAAGGCAAACAAGGATGGTTGGTAACAATAGTCGAGTCTTGCTATTGTCGGATGGGTTAGTATTTTGTTGAGATTAAGGAGAAAAGTTTAGAATAATTTTTATGGGGCAAGTTAGCAGGAATTAATCAGAGATGGATAAATAGATTGCTGATGAACAGTGAAAGACAATAGGAATTTCTAATGTCTATCAACAGGGTTCCCTCTGCACAGGTTTATGCTCATAAGCCCAGGAGCATGATCTGAGAAAGCAAAGGACTGGATCTTGCAGGGCAAGTGATCTTTCACCCCCAGATCCCATGCTTTCTAGCTTCTTTGCAGGCCATTCATGAAATCTTCTCCTTCAAGATCACTTGTGACATCCTAATTATTAAATAGAATGGCTTCTTTGGACACTATCTCTTTCATGAGATCTCTATGTTATTTTTCACAGTTGTCTTCTCCTTCCTGGAAACATTTTGCTTTCCTAATTCTTCGCATTCTTGTCTTATGATCATGACTGGGTTTGCCTTCCCTGAGGATCACCAGCTTCACTTTTCACTTGCCAGTCTCTTTCAGAGTAAATGTCTCTCCAGCCATTACTTCTTCATCCAGGACACATAAAATTCAACAAGTCTAAAACCAAATTTATCATTTATTCTAAAACCTACTCCTCCTAATGTATTACCTGTTCAGCACCATGATTCACCTAACACCCAAGCCTTAAACCTAGGAATCATCAATCCATTCCACCCCCTCATCCACCAACATTAAATTGAGCATGAAATTCTTTTAAATTAACTTGCCCTTCATCTGTCATTGTCTTCTCTTTCTTTTTGTACCCACTGTTACGTTCATTTCTTACAATTTCTCAAGTGGATTGCCATGAGCAAGAGCCTGCCTGATGGGAGGATTGAAGTGTTGACACTTAAGTTAGACGGTGCAAGCCAAGGGAAGTGAGGATGAAGTGAGGCAAGGAAAGATTGAAAACAATACACTGCTCCCCTGCTGGCCAGCATCTTACAACAAACTGCAAAGAAATTTATCACATCTCTCAGCGGTGTGCTTGCTCAGCAAGAGGACTTTCTGGATTCTTCTTTTTTTTTCAAGGAAAAGCCATATCTTACAGGAAATTTAAAAGGAGAGTGAATTTATCTGCTTGGCTCCCTTCTTTTCTTCATTTTTAATTGACTGAATTTCATCCTGCTGGGACCTTAATCTCCACATTCCCGGTTGTATCATCCAGCTACATAATATGGCATTTAATCCATGTCTGGAAGCCCAGGTGACTCAGCATAGAAAGAGCTAAACATTGAGGGGGAAGGGAGGGAAGACAGCGGAGCCATAGAGGCTCAAGGCTTCATTTGGACTTCAATCGTGTGTTGAGGTCTTTAATTATTGGTGGGTTAGGGAGCTTGTTTTGGCTTGTTGTAGGTAATGCACATAGATGGTCACGATTGCTTTCAAATTGAGAAAAATCTCGAGTTTTTTTATATATAAGCTAGAAGATTTTGAAGAATTTTCTGCACAGTATCTTCCGGCCCTAAATTTTTCTCACTTGTATCTCTTCCCTGCCCTCCCGCCTCTGGTGTTGGACACCAAGGACACATTCCTATCTCAGTGTGATTCTGGGTCCTAATGTGTCTGTCTTGATGTCAATGAGTTGAGGCAGTGGGTTATATTAATACCATTCCCGGAAGCTATTCAGAGATGGCCAGCAAAAACATAATTATACTCAAAAGTGACTATGAATTACATAACAAGATTACACTAAAGACAAACTAAAAGCATCCCAGAGCATCTTCCCAAAATTGCCTGTGACCATTTCAACACCACCCAACATGAGAAGTGTGACAGAGGTGAACCAGAATGGAAAGAGGCAGCTGTTTTAACCAATTCTGGTTAAAATATCTTACTTTTGTAAATTTTATGAAAACATATAACTTTCTAAACATATATTCAACTGAGGAGCCCTGAACTTCATTAGCTTATCCACAAATCTGCTCCAGTGCACCAGGTTTGTGGCCAATACTTGGAGCAAGGCTGCCCTGCATACACAGGCAGAACTTACAGTTTGGCCATATTAAAATTTTATGGTTCCTAAAAGCACTTCATTTTTTCAGGCCTTTACATGTGATACCGCCTCTCTTTCAAGAAAAGTTCTCCTTATCCTTGCTTATTGTTCATCCGGTTTGTTTTTCCTTCTCTATGACACTTTCCTTGACCACTCCTAAACACTGTCTACCTTTTCGTGCCCCTAAAGTACCTAGTGTCTACAGTTAATACTGCACTTATTGATTCAATCATCAAAAGTGTATTGGGAATCTCAAGCTAATGCTCTTAATGACACCCCTGTATATCTCTGTTTCACATTTCATGCATCCATCATCACATTTCAGCTAACAAACATGCCATTAATTCAAACCATGAAAGAACTGGACCCATCTGGAGAAAAGTCCCTGATAGATACTAAAATGTTCAATTAAAAGATATTCAAATTCTGGCCGGGCGTGGTGGCTCACGCCTGTAATCCTAGCACTCTGGGAGGCCGAGGCAGGTGGATTGCTCAAGGTCAGGAGTTCAAAACCAGCCTGAGCCAGAGCGAGACCCCGTCTCTACTAATAATAGAAAAGAAATTAATTGGCCAACTAAATATATATAGAAAAAAAATTAGCCGGGCATGGTAGCGCATGCCTGTAGTCCCAGCTACTCGGGAGGCTGAGGCAGTAGGATCACTTGAGCCCAGGAGTTTGAGGTTGCTGTGAGCTAGGCTAACGCCACGGCACTCTACAGCCCGGGCAACAGAGTGAGACTCTGTCTCAAAAAAAAAAAAAAAAAAAGATATTCAAATTCTGTCAAAAAATCACCAAGTGTTTATATTAGGGAAAAATCTTAATGTTATAAAACAGAAGAGAAATGGACAATAAGATGACTATAGTTAACAACAATTTGTCGTATAGTTTAAAATAGCTAAAAGTTGAATTGGAATGTTGCTAACACGAGAAACAATAAATGCTTGAGGTGATGGGTACTGCAATTACTCTCAATCGATCATTACACATTGTGTGCCTATATCAAAACATCACATGTACCCCCGTAGATATGTACATCTGTTATGTGTCCTTAATAATTAAAAATGAAAATGTTTTAAAAATTAAAAAAGAAGAGAAATGGAGAAAGTAGCCTCATACCATAGAAGTAAAAATCAAAAATACTATACTCAGAGTTTTAAAGATATGCATTTTCTAAACATTTGTTTGGAGCTCCATGACTTTAATATAGCTGTTTTACCAGTTTAATCTTGATACTTATGCTATGGTTATGGAGAGAAGGAAACTAAACATTGTATAATACATGCAACAAAAATGGGGTTTTAACCAACATGTTTTGGCTAGGGTGTGTGTGTGTGTGTGTTTTCTTACAGCTGCTTCCAAGATAAATTAAAAATGAGGACTCAGCCTTTGTGGGCCTGTGGAAGACTCACACTCACAGTGTACTTGATTAGACAATCAGGGAAAGGACAAACTGTCAAGAAGAGATTGAAAGGAGAGCCCTGAGATGCTGATAAAACTTTAACCTACATTGGTGTTTTTAAAAACTTTTACTGGAAAATGCCACAGCATAAAAAGTGGGCTTGAAGAAATTAGTTTACTGCACTTGAAATACTTTTTTATGAAAAAAAAGATAAAATTTAAGTAGCTCAAGTTGTATGGTATAATTGACTCTCTAAAGAAGGAATAAAAGGTCTTTGGAAACTAATGAATGTCCGTTGTCTTAGGTATTTCTGTGACTGCATGCCCCCAGGTTTGGCAGCTTTCTTCTAAAGGCAAAGCTATTGGGCATTCTTTTCTTTTATGACAAGCTCAGTCAACACAGCTATGCACACTGTCAGACACTGAGGAAATGCTGGAAATTATTAACTTATTTTTTCATCCAAAAAATATTAACTGGGCACCTACTATGAGCCAAGCATTGCCTTGGGACTTGGGCTCCAAAATTAGAAAGACACAATTCCTGCCTTTGTGTCATTTACAGTCTAGAAGAGACTCAAACACAGGAGCAGTGAGAACTGATGCTTGGCTTGTATGCACCAGATGACCATTCTGCTTGTTTACAACTGTGTTCCTCCTGTTAGGTTAGTGTCTATGCCAAACTGGTTGTTAAATATTTTTTAATATTACTCCTATAAGCAATTACAATGTAATGTGGTATGTCCTACATTAAGGGCCAATGTGATGCCAAAGAAACAGAGAGAAAAGATATTTATTACATCTTGAACTGAAATGGAAATGATGATAGCCTTACCTGTTCTGTGACAGTTTCTAAACACATCAGCCAATGGTAATACTCATGAGGAAACATAGAATTTTAACGTTGGAAAGGACACTAGAAATTAGTAGACCAACCTCCTCACTCTACAGAGAACTATATGGAATCACAAAAAAACTTCCATGACTTTCCACAGTCACCAAATGAGTTAAGATCAGAATTGAGATGAGAACCCAGGTCTTCTAATTTCCAGTCCCCAAACTCTTTGGACTACTGTCCCACAACGAGTCAGTAACACACACTGTTGTCCCTAACTGATCCCTGGTTGTTTTATGCCCACTACCCTCAGAGTCTTCTGTATTTCTCACCTAACAATTCTGATAACTTCCCCGCAATGGCAGCAAAGACTAGAGCACAACACCTGGGCTTAGGTCAGGAGGCGTGAGGTCAGATCTCTGTTCTGTCACTTACTAGCTCAAGACCTTGGAAAAATATTATCTGATTCCTCTAGATTTTAATTTCTTCATTCATAAAATGGAAATAACAATACCTGTACTTGCGTGAGATTTAAAATAAATTATGCAGATGAACACTGTGAGTCTCTGCTTGAAGACCCTCCCCACCTTAGTCCATTCCCAAAGTGACCTTCCTAATCTAGATAAACTAAAGTTATTCTTCTCTGCCTAAAACTCTCTGATGGTTCCTAAGAGCCAAAGGGGACAATCTAAACATGTAAACATAGTATACAAAGCCCATTATAACCTTGACTCAACCTTCTTTGCAATTTCATCTCCAATCACTCCCTGCAATATCTTGTATCCCATTTACCTTGAACTGCTTACTCACATTCCCCAAATATGCCATGCTCTTCTATACCTCTATTTTGCTTGTGATTTTCAACTTTTTAGCATGTACTCTTCCCTCTAGACCCACCTCCCTAATTCATCCTTAAAGGCCTTGCTTTAATGTTTTACTATAGTGGATTCGTGTACTACTTTAATAATTAAAAGACTAAATAAATATTCTATTCCAGAGAAAAATTTATGACCCTGTTTAGATGTCACCTTTCTGTTACAATTTCCTGATACTCTTTGCTCATTTAATAGTGTTTCCATGGTAACTGTATAGTATCTACTTTATTATTAATATCATAATAGATTTATGTGTCTGCCTCTACTCTGAGTCACTGAAGCAGACAAAGTGATCTCCCTCATTACTAAACTCAAGAACTAGACCCATAAGGAATATGCAGAAAGTACCTACAAAAGACTAAACAATATGGAATTGGAATTGCATCAGTTACTCTTGGGTAACCCAGATTGAGGCACTCGTTAGAGCTTTCCTCTTCCAGGAAAGGAAATAGAGACAAATGCCAGAGGACCAATTTAGATTCACATACAGTAACTGAACAGTAATCCTCCTACTCTGAAAACTGTCATGTGCCATGCTGTCCAATACAGCATAGAAAATCACTAGACTGGCCTTGCCCAAGAAATTATTTTTTCAGTTCCTCTAAACTTGTGTCACTCAATGTGCTTTATAAAAAGGCAAATTCTAGAGTGATTGATTAATTTCAGCTAGGCACTCTGCATACTCTTTAGGTATGTGATTCCTGTGAAAAAACAGTGTGAGAACTGATGGCTTAGTTCTTTTTCAGAATGGATAATAAAAGATGTGCATAGCACACTGTTCATTGATAATTTTTAAAAGAGTATATAATTATAAATGCAGTATAAATATTAAAGGAGCACTTCTCAAATGTATTGAGTCATTAATTCCTTTTCAAATTAATTTTTTATTTCAAATTTGCTACATGGATGAATTATATAATACTCTGTCACCAGCCTCCCTGCTCCCTCCCTGGTCCAGTAGAGATGATGGGGAGGCAGTAGCAATGGACCTCCTGACCTCCAGGTAGAGGTAGCACTCTGGGATTTCAAAATGGCACCAGCCATAGTGCAAGGGTATGCAAGCCAGTGGGTCCTCACTGTGCCTTCTCCCTGGAGCAGTGTTGCTGCACATTCTCCAGTCAGCTCCCAGTCAGCTCCCTATGTCAGTCCTGTGGCCTTCTGCAGTGGAGGGTCCCTCGCACCACTTGGATTGCAATGACTATAGTGGGGAGTATTGAACCCCAGAATTCTCTCCTCTGTCTCTTTTCCACATGTGTGTCCCTTCCTCGTGTACCTTGGATCCCATAGAGGGGGAAGCTGTCTCCCCTCTCTCTCGTTTTGGATACCTCCTGTCATCTCTCTGTTGATTTCCAATGGTGTCTCTTAGACAATCAATCTGAAGGTGGATATCCATTCACCACTTTCAGTCCTCTCATGACAGCAGCGTGTACCAGCTGCTTCTAGTCTACCACCCCAGCCAAATTTTTTCAAATCATTAATTCTTGAGAGAGCCAGTAATATATTACAACCTATTTGAAGGATAACCCAAAGAGTGCATGTGTGGGTGTGTATGTGTTGAAATAATAAATCTGCTTAAACAATGCAAAATAGGTCAATATCAATAAGATAATAAACAAGTGTATTTCCATGAGACCCAGTTGATCTTTCTATGGAAAAGAATCATTATTACCAGTATTCTACTACTTATAAAGTTGTAAAATAACTTTACATCTACAATGGATAACCTGAAAGTTGTGTTAAACAATGACCAATTTTCTATTTTCAGCCAGCTGCTTCAAGCTTCTGTTCATCCAACTTGGGCCTCACTTCCTCAGAGAAGCCTTTCTTTACCCAAAATTGTCCTGATATGTTCCAATAGCACCCTATGTCTTTTCACAGAACTTTGCGTACCTGAAACTGTTTAATTTATCATTTGGAATCATTTGTTTACTTTCCAAATTCTTTTCCCAGTAAATACCACATGGACAAGGTTATGTTGGTTTTGCTTATCAGCATAGCTGCAGCACTACATCTAGTCCCTGGCATTTGGTATATATTCAGTAAATATTTACTGATAACAAAGCACACTTGGAAAATTTATAAATTTCTAATTAGTTTCTTAATAGCAAGTGGTAGCTGTAAACTCACTTTCTAGTATCTAAAAATATGTTTAAATTTTTTTGTTATGGAAAATTTTATGATGCATTCAAATTTTTGGATTAAATGGAATGTTCTGAATATATATGCTTTTATAGAGCCATCTAGTGCCCATTTTGTTTAGTGAAACTAAAAATGAAATAAGACAAAGAAAAAAATCCACAACATTTTCAACAGCAAGGAATGCATAATCTCCACCTGGTAGTGGCAATTTAAAGCATCAGCTGGCCCTTTGCATGACTTTTTTTTCCATGAGCTACTTCTGCCCTTTCACTGTATAGACACAGAATTAGTCTAATTACTAGAGTTCTGGTAACTAAAAATCTGATGAGGAATTTCTATTTAATGTTGTACATTGAACAAATGTGCTGCTACTTGCTCCCTCCTATAATCCCACTAAAATGACAGTAAAGGAATAAAATGTGCATAACATATAAGGGTAAAGAGAATAGGGTAGGAAACAACAGCAGATAAGACATGTAAGCTAATTTTAGAACTTAGAAGAATGGATGGCAACTGACATTGCCATTAGAGAAAGCTGAAAACTAAGGAAGACTGTAAAGGAAGTCAGTAAAAGGGTGAACCCCAAAATATCTCCAAACTTGAAGGCACTAGTTCTTCTAAAGTTAAAGCCCTTCTCAAGAAGCTACTATAGGATCTATACTCCAACAGAGAATAAGCCAACAAAAAAGGAAAACATCATATTATCCAGGACACACAATATTCAACCAAGGAAAAAGGTAAAGGAAATTCCCAGGTGGATCATGATGAGAAATCTCAGGATTTCATATGTGAAAATAGAAAACAGCCAGTACAACTTGAAGTAGACAAATGGGGGACTCCAAGAAATATCTAAAAAGAAATACAAACAAATAAACAAACAAAACTGCTGTTTGGATATATGGATGGGAGATTGCAGTTCTGCCAGAATATTTGGGAATTTATTAGTCATTGGTATGTGGAAAAATTAGGAAATAAAAAAAAGAGGTTAGAAAAATATAAATATAATAAATTGCCCAGGTGAGGATAATATTTTAAAAATAATAATAATATAAAAACTAAATATTTATTTAGTCAAATGGAAAATCGTGAAGTGGTGGGTACAGGTATGTAAAGGAGTTAAATCTCTTTGGTTACCTATTTTAATATCTATGCTGAAAAATTTTAAAATAATAGGTAAATTATATTATTTAGAAATGTGGAGGAGACAAACTCTGAAAAGAACAGAAAGTGGTTTCATCTGGGAGAAGGAATCAGGAGTACAACTGCAGAGAGATTTTTTTTATTTCAGGATATTATGGGACACAAACATTTTTGTTATAAGTAATGACTTTGCCTCACCCAAGCATCTACCTAAAGGAAAAAAAGACATTCTATAGTAAAGACATCTGCACTCAAATGTTTATGGCAGCACAATTCACTATTGCAAGGATGCAGATAGATTTTTTTTAAGTCTTGACTTTTAAATTATGTGTGTATAATTTTTAAAACATATATACACATATCTTATATATTTTTCTTTCTTTTCTTATTTCCCATTGCGTACTTCCACACTGAGCCATGGCATGAGGAAATATGTTTTCAGGTTCTATCTAGAAGGTATCAGTATCGACAGCTTCATTTGGTCTCAGTTGGAACTTTGATGACATAATATTGAAAGCAAAAAATTGTTAATGTGTTGATAGGTGAGACATACACAAAAGACTCCTCACCACTTTTATAAAATTTCCCCTTTGATGGTTGCTTGAATATAATGGTAAATTTGTCTCCACTGGGTGAGGGGATATTTTGTAATTTCTGGTATCACAAAGCACCTATCCTGAATACACCAGACATCATCCTTGCCCAATTTTCCCACCAAATTTTTTCCCAGTAACTCTTTTTCAAACACAGGGCCAAACTTTGGCATTTTTAACAGAAACCTCTTTGAACCTCTTTAATTGACTTCTTGGAATATTATGTGGGCCAGTACTTTACTGAAGGTACTTGTCAGGGGCAACCAATCAGCAGCTAGAGCATTTCTTTTATCCTCACTCCTTTGCTTTGTTATACAGATCCATCTATTACAAAATTTCCGTTAAATAGACACAATAGATTGTGTCTA
Source organism: Lepilemur ruficaudatus (assembly GCA_963574885.1). Lineage (NCBI taxonomy): Eukaryota > Metazoa > Chordata > Mammalia > Primates > Lepilemuridae > Lepilemur > Lepilemur ruficaudatus. The sequence continues at coordinate 51,562 of CAUYRT010006101.1, read as the reverse complement.
CTGTAAAACTTCAATTAAAACAGCTGTCTTCTTAGAAAGCGTTAAAGCACTTAAAATTTCATAAATAGGTTGATCATTTTTACAAAGGTTAAAGATAAAAATCCTCACTTTTTCAGCATTCCAAAATCATGGACTACTCCAAAGGTGCACTTGCTTTCAGTGTATATATTAACTCTGTTATTATTTGCTAACTGGCAAGCCTCTGGTGAGCGAGATAAGTTCTCCCATCCAGGCTGATTTTACCCCAGCAAGAGAATAGATTCTAGGCAACAATCAACTAAACAGACTGCTTGTGCATTTCATGTCTTGGGGCTCTGCAACCTAATTGTTGGGCTGCCTGTAACCTAAAAAATATTCATTTCCCAGAACTTAAAACGTTTAAAGAGATGTTTTCCACAGCCAGCCTCTCATGAACAAAACAAAGTAAGCATGGGTGAAGTTTTCATAAGGTTTTAAATAAGTGACCAAAAGCAAAACATGTCCAAAAAATGCCATTCTAAGTAAAAGCCTTCTAAATTCCTCAGATCCCAGGACTGACTTGAGGAATGGACTTCACAGGGCCTATGCACATCCTATTCTCTATGAATTTCCTCTAGCAAAATCAGAATAAACAATGTCAAGGATAGGCAGAGAAAATAATGCTGTTACTAACAAGACAGTTTTCCAACAAGCAGAAATTTTCAAATCTTATTATGTAACAAAAGATTCTTTAAAGAAATATAATTTCTGAGGAGACAAAATAAATTTAGTATTTAGGTGCTCAACAAAAAGTAAATCATAGATCACACCCAGCATGACACATCTCACTATTGTAGTTCAAGATGGCGTAGCCCCAAGCTGGAGGCTCAAGGAAGCTCAGTGAAGTGCCCTGTTTTTGAGTTGAGGGTCTGGGCTGCTGCGATGAGGATTTTGTTTTGTTTTGTTTTGTTTTTGTTTTTGTTTTGAGACAGAGTCTTGCTCTCTTGCCCGAGCTAGAGTGCCGTGGCATCAGCCTAGCTCACAGCAACCTCAAACTCCTGGGCTCAAGCGATCCTTCTGCCTCAGCCTCCCAGGTAGCTGGGACTACAGGCATGCGCCACAATGCCCGACTAATTTTTTCTATATATTTTCAGTTGGCCAATTAATTTCTTTCTATTTTTAGTAGAGACGGGGTCTCACTCTTGCTCAGGCTGGTTTCGAACTCCTGGCCTTGAGCAATCCACCCGCCTCAGCCTCCCAGAATGCTAGGATTGCAGGCGTGAGCCACTGTACCTGGCCATCTTTTGCCTTTTTGATAGCAGTCATTCTAATAGGTGTGAGGTACTATTGCATTGTGGTTTTGATTTGTACTTAGGTATTGGTGAGGATGATAATGTACAAAGTAAAGGGTCTGTCAGAGAGGTAGACCAACACAGGCAGAGGCAGGGAAGCATGAGCAACAGAGCTCTTTAGCAAGGCCAGCAAGGAAGTTGTATGTTGGAAAGTCATGGGATGTGCCCCCAGAAACTTAGACTAAGAACAGATTATAAAGGGTAGTGTGCTTAATAACTTGGACTTATCTTATAGCCCAGGAATTGGCAAACTAGTTTATAGCATAAGAGTGTTAAGAAAATACTGGTTTCAACATATCTGTAGCATTAGTTAGTATAATTTAAAAACATACACAGTGTATTATAATTCTCAAAATTGAACAAAATGTGCATCTATTTTGTTATAATTGATATTGGACACATCTCTGTTTATTTCATAGTGCTATTTCCTGTTTTCAAAATATCAGCCAATTTCTATTGCCATTAGTCCATGAGAATTTTAATATTTTTATCAATTTTATGTGCCACTCATGCTATTCATATAATTAAGAAATTAATTAACTGTATGCACTTAAAACATCTATTTATTAAAAATAAATTTGCCTTTTATTTTGCATATCTTTCCTTTCAAGCTACTTTACCTATCTCAATATCCTTAATTTAAAAAAGCAGAAGTTAAACAAATGAATAAAAGATATTCTATTACATATGATTTACATTTTTTAATGTAGTCAAATTTGTTTATCTGTTTCTGTATGATTTCCTGTATCTACTTAACATGACAGATCCTCAGAAAAATCCTTGGGACCGCTTGGTATCACTATGTAATGTTTTCCTTCTCATAGAGAGCAGACTACATTTTATTCAGAATTTAATAAACCCCTAAGTAAATTGCTGAGTGATATTTAATATCCTGATCTAATGTTGAGATTTAGATCTTATTTTCATATCCAAATATTTTACACTATTTGCTAAGAAGTAGGTCATGCCAATGAAAATGGTTCCCATCTCTTCTGAAAATGAGATAGTAATTCAAAACGTTTTTCAACTACCCTCATAAATTAGAAATTTCAGGTCACATATGAAAGAAAAATGAATTAAACAGTGTTCTGAAGGAATTCATTGTTCTCCCATGTTAACCATAGACTTGAGCAACTGAAATCCTTTTTACTTAAGCCTTGCTATGAACAAGTATATATATTTCTAAAATATATCAATATTTATTCTTGTCTTCACAGATTAGAGTATTAAATGAAATAGAATTCTTCCTTAATTATGCATTCTGAACATTAGTTTTCATTGCATAATTCTACTGATGTAAATTTCAAATGTAAAGAAAGGAATAGATTGTGGGCTGATTCTCAGAATTCACCTTAGAGTTGCTAGCTTTTCAAAGCATGTTCCTTACATAAGTTGCTTACTTGTCACAGTATCTTTCTCTATAAGTAAAAATTGAGGGAGAAAAGAAGTTATTGGAGTGTTCTGTTCAGCTGAACTAGAGTTCAAAGTTGACTTTTCGTTATTAGCTTTTAAAAACCTCTGCAAAATAGATTTTATTATATAAAATAGAATTAGATAAATCTTGCCATTGGAGGTATCATCAAAACTCTTTATCAGAAATCATTAAGAAACCCTAACAATAAGAACAGTAAAGAATGTGACCTCACAACTACACTTCACATTCATGAAGCCACTCAGAGCTGAGCATGTGTTGTTTGACGATTACATGAGGGAAACAATAAAAATATTAACAGGTATAAAAAGGCATAAGGTGTGAAGCAACAGAGTGGGTTTGGAAGAATAAAAGCCATTTGATATGATATAAGGAGGGAGAAGGAGCCCAGTTGCAGTTAGGTGAAGAGGTAAGGCGTTACTCGTGAAGGGCCGGAAGAGCCACACCAGCCATGAACCACAGCGCACCCACTTGTATATAGCTGTGAACCGCAGTGTGCTGCAACCATCTGTTTTTCTGTCTCTTAGTTCCTCCTCATCACTCCTTCTCTTCCCCACCCCTACCACATTTGTCTCAAAACTTCTTTGTGTTTTCCCAAAGTCAGAGTCAGCTTTAGAGGACAAGGAGGGTGGAAGGGAGGAAGCAGGTATATATGTTCCAAGTTTCCTTATCATCCTGTCCTTTTTCTTGAAGAAAGTGTAACATAAACACACTGATCTCAGTGATTCCCCATCAGTAAGACCAGAGGGTCTGTCATACTGAAGATTTGTGGTTCTATGTTTACAATCTAACTAGGTTCTTCAAACAAACAAAAAACACATGAATTTGGTGCAAATTTCAGACAAAAAATAATAAGGCTTTAGAGTAGGGCAGTGACAAGTAAAGCAAAGAAAGGGAACTGACACAAGTTTAACGTCCATGAAAATTGTATTTAACTCACTCTAGTTTTGACCCTGGGGCCACGTGAAGCATATATAAAATCTTGTTGATGTTTTTATTGTTACAATATTGAAAATTTAGTTCTAAAAACATGGATTAACTGATCAACACTTACGTGCACATATAGTAGTAACATTCATTAGGTGTCGGCAGGTGGGAGGGAGGAAAGGGGGGGAATATATTCACACCTAACAGGTGCAGTGTGCACCGCCTGGGGATGGACATGCCTGAAGTTCTGACTCAGGTGGGGCAAAGGCAATATATGCAACCTAAACATTTTCACACCTGTAATATGCTGAAATAAAAAAAAATTTAAATAAATAAATAGAAGTCAATAAATTTCGTTTTTCTATTTATGTTTGCCTTTAAATTACACTCAAAGTTTTTATTCTATTTTCATACTGTGGCCCCAAGGAAAAGTTTCTGGGGTTTTTTTTGTGTGTGTGTGGCAGTCAATGTGTTACAAGAGCTAAGACAAATTCCCATCTAGGAAGAGTAAGGATTGGAATAAAACCAGCTGTCTCAAAGATGAGAGTATGACTATATTAGATACCCCTGTTGTGCTTTTATATATCTTATAACCACATATTATAACTCTTGGTTCATGAGATTGACTTTTATCCAGAAACCAACTTTTATTCAACTTTTTATCTTCTCTTTTTAGTTTATTACCTAGAGGATGGTAAATACACAGAAAAACATTTGCTAAATAAGTAAATAAATCTCTAGTCTCTCTTATGTTTAAGCATATACATTTATAAAACATCTAGCTGAGATCAAAAATAGTCCGGTCCTAGATGGAATTTTCAAATAGGTTTCAAGTCAACTGACCTATTCAATAATCCAACTGTTAAAGTTGTACTGTTAATAATATGTTCTAACAAGCTAAAACAATAATATGTATACTTCCTTCGTTGTCAGCTCAATCGCAGGCTCAGACCCATCCCTCTCACCTACACTCATATGCATGAGTACAAACATTTTCTGCCTCAACTTTTTTGTTATTGCAATGTTTGACTTGGTTCCTTAAGTTTCACTGCACCAACAGTTTTCTGCACCCTCCTTTCTCTTTCCATACACCTGTCCATGCACCTGTCTCTTCACATAAAAAAAGCTTTGCCTTCCCACTCCTTCTCTCACATGTTTCTTGCTTAGGCTTTGAGCCATCTCCCTATTACAACAGTCCCTTATTGCAATTACTTAATAAACTTCTCTTTAGTAATGTCTAAACTTCATCTTTCCTTTTCATTGACCATATGAAATTCCATAACTAACCTAGTCTTTCACATCTTTCTTTCCTATCTTAGGGATGTACTGTGTAACTGAGCAAAAAACTCCACCTCTTGAGAGCTTTCAATTTCCTAACAAAAGGGTGCTTGCCTGGTGCTTAGTGGCTCCTGATGCCCTTTCTTGCACTGTGGCTCTATGAGTCCAGAATAGTAGTTGCTCCTGGATGAAGCAAAGATCAATCACACAACAAAGAATCAGGTTTTACTGCTTTGCTTGTTTCTGGCTCTGTAAACCCTGGCATTGTATCCCTTTACACTATCTACTAAATTCAAGTGGCCATCACCTATCCCCAGGAGAGCCTGAGTTTCCCCACTCATGTAACACAACATCATGGTACACAAACAAAATGTTTGCATGCCATGCAGGAGTAAACAGACGAGGTGACTCAAAGATGGAGGCAAACAACCTGGAGGCTACAGGTCCTCAGATAGAGATCAACATTTCCCCACTTCTGTGTCCCATTTACAACACACACCAGGGTGGTCTGGCACAAACATCAGGAAGCTCAGAGATATGTAATTTTGGGATGTTGAGCTCTGTTCTAGACATTTGAGTATACCAGGGAAGGTCTAGACAGTCTCAATTGCCTTGAATGATCTCTCTGCAATCGAACATTTCTGGAAGTTTGAAATACCCATGAAATAAGAAATTTTCCTTAGATCTTTAGTAAGCTTAAATCACTTTGGAGATATGAATCCAATGAGGACCCTCTTTTCTGTTTCCCCTACTTTTTTCCTCAATCAAAATTGTAGAAAAAATGAAAATAAGATAAATCCCTATTTAGAATATGATTGTGGTTCTGAGCATAAAGATTCCTGTATTTGAAAACAGTGAAATTTGGGTCTGGAGGTTAGACAGTTGATTGATCTCTAAGCCATAGTTTCTTCACCTGTAAAGAAGGGAACAATAATGCCTACTTCATAGTGTCATTTGATGGATTCAATGACTTAATGAATATAAAGTGTTTAGTAGAGGTGAAGAGCCCAGAAGAATAAGAAGACTTCAATAAGTTTACTTCCAGCTCTAATAGCCAATTCTCACCCTGCTTCTTAAATTTCTGTTATCTTTCTTAACAATGACCAAATTTATGCACACAATTGATTGTGTAATCTCTTAGAAAAATATTACTCGATCCAGACATCTTACCACTGATAAAAATCAACTCACAATGTATAACAGACTTAAACCTAAGGCATGAAACTATAAGAATTCTAGAAGAAAATGTTGGGAAAACTCTTATACACATAGACCCACGTAAAGAATTTATGAAGAAGACCCCAAAAGCAATCACAGCAACAACAAAGATAAACAAAATAAATGGGACTTGATCAAATTAAAAAGCTTCTGCACAGCCAAGGAAACAATCATTAGAGTGAATAGACAACCTATAGAATGGGAGAAAATATTTGCATGCTATACATCTGATAAATGTCTGATAACTAGAATCTATAAAGAACTCAAGCAAATCAGCAAGAAAAAATCAAATAACCCCATTAAAAAGTGGGCAAAAGACATGTACAGAAATTTTTCAAAAGGAGATAGACTAATGGCCAACAAAGGTATGAAAAAATGCTCAATATCTCTAATCATCAGGGAAATGCAAATCAAAACTACAGTGAAATATCGCTTAACTCCAGTGAGAATGGCTTTTATTGAAAAGTCCCAAAACAACAAATATAGTTGTGGATGCAGAGAGATAGGAATACTTGTACACTGTTGGTGGGACTGCAAACTAATACAACCACTATGGTAAGGAGTATGGACATACCTCAAAGAACTAAACGTAGAACTACCATTTGATCCAGCAATCCCACTACTGGGTATTTATCCAAAGGATAAAAAGACATTCTATGAAAAAGACACCTGCACTGAAATGTATATAGTAGCACAAGTCACAATTGCAAAGATGTGGAAACAACCCAAGTATCCATCAATACATGAGTGGCTTAATAAAATGTGCTATATATGTCGGGTGTGGTGGCTCACGCCTGTAATCCTAGCATTCTAGGAGGCTGAGGTGGGTGGATCCCTCAAAGGTCAGGAGTTCGAAACCAGCCTGAGCAAGATCGAAACCCCATCTCTACTAAAAATAGAAAGAAATTAATTGGCCAACTAAAAATATATAGAAAAAATTAGCCGGGCACGGTGGCGCATGCCTGTAGTCCCAGCTATTCAGGAGGCTGAGGCAGGAGGATCGCTTGAGCCCAGGAGTTTGAGGTTGCTGTGAGCTAGGCTGACACCACAGCACTCTAGCCGAGGCAACAAAGTGAGATTTTTGTCTCAAAAAAAAAAAGTTCTATATATATACCATAGAGTACTACTCAGTCATAAAAAAAAAGATGAGCTAATACTTCTTGTACTAACCCGGGTGGAACTTGAGACCATTCTTCTAAGTGAAGTATCACAAGAATGGAAAAACAAACACTCCCTGTACTCACCATTAAATTGAAACTAATTGATCAACATTTATGTGCACATACAGTAATAACATTCATTGGAAATCAAGCAGGAGGGAGGGGGTAGGAGGAGATGGGTAAATTCACACCTAATGGTTACAATGCACACTATCTGGGGGATGGGCACACTTATAACTTTAACTCAAATTGTATAAAAGCAATTTATGTAACCAAAACATTTGTACCCCTGTAATATTCTGAATTTTTTTAAAACAGAATTTGTTAAATTATATTTGGTATAATTTTAAAATGCAGGATATAATAAGAAATATATTACAAAATATTCCACCAAAATTTAAATTTTAAGAACTAGTTGCTCCTGAAAGAAGTTCAGTTTTTGGAAAATTCATTTTTTGGAAACTACTAAACTCTCCAAATATTATGGATAAAGTAATATATCAACAAAAACACAAACCACAAAAATATTGTATATGAAGGTTGACAGAGAGGTTTAGAAACATGGTGTGTCTGTGGAGCAGGGTAGTATATATAATTAAGTCACTAAAATTCACAAATAATGCAAATTGTTTCAAGGTCAGAGATTACAAAGTGGATAGATTTGATATGCCCACACTGTTCGCCTGATGTTCTACACTAAGATCTGTATGTACCAAGTCATCATAAAATTTTAAAAAAATACTTTTGCTCGGTGTAGTGGCACACACCTGTAGTACCAACTACTTGGAAGGCTGAGGCAAGAGGATGGCTTGAGCCCAGAGGTTTGGGACCAGCCATGGGCAACACAGTAAGATCCCATCTCAGGTGGGAGGAGAGGATCTGTATATACATACATAATGAGTGTGATGTTCACCATCTGTGGGATGGACACGCTTGAAGCTCTGAGTGGAGGGGGTGGGGGGAAAGGGTAATATATGTAACCTAAACATTTGTACACCCATAATATGCTGAAATTTAAAAAAATTAAAAAAAGAAAAAGAAGGGTGAGTACAGAACAAGAAGATATTTCGAGAGGCACATGACATTCACATTCTTATTACAGTATATTGTCCTCATTGTTCTATTTTATTAGTTATTGTTAGTTTCTTATTGTGCCTAATTTCTTAGTGTGCCTATAAATTAAACTTTGTCATAGGTATGTGTGTAGGAAAGAACATAGTATATGTAGGGTTCAATACTATCTATAGTTTCAGGTACCTACTGGTGGGGTCTTGGAATCCCTATCAGATAAGGGGGGACTGGTGTACCTTGTGCCTCCATTTTTAAAAATTACCATGACTTAGCCAACAACCTAGCCAGCGGTTCTTTGACCTTATACAAATATTGTTTGCCACCTGTAACATCGTTCCTTCCCCAAACTCCCCTTAACCTAGTAAGACTACTCAATTATCAATCACTACCTTTTAGAAAATTTACCACTACCCATATCTACAGTTGGCTTAGATGTTCCTGTGCATTCCTCATGCTGTACGGTAATTCTTTGTCTCCTCCATTGGACTGTGAATACTTCTAGGAACAAGAATGGCTTCATCTTATTCTTCATTGCACAGGGAAGATAATGACATACGTTAAGGCATCCCTCAAATGTTTAATGAATCAACAGGAAGGGCAATGGCTGGTGGGGGAACAATTTATACGTATGTAAGTCTATGTAAAGGTACGTAAAACCAGACTGCTGTGAAACCGCCTTCAGAAGTCAGTCGGCTATTATGCAAAGATCATACAGAACTAAAACAAACCCACTCATTCCTCAACTCCAACACGCTCAGACAGAAGCTTCGCTTTACGGCAAGCGCCAAGAGTCGCACCGCAGATGCCGTAAAAGGAGGAAGCCCTTGGTGGCGATCAGGCTTCCGGCTTTGCGGCAGCGTCAGGGCGGGAAAGTGCCCGGCTGTCTGTTGGAGGGAGGGTCCTGGCCCCGCCCCCTCGGGCCGCCGTTCCTCGCTCTCTGGAGGCGTGTTCCGGACTCCGGGACCCAGCGCTGGACGCCGGTTAAGACCGCACTCCCCGTCGCCAGTGCCATGGAGGCGGCGGTGGAGGCACAAGTTGAAAATGAGGACGGCGTCAGCAGCTGCGGAGATATATGCTTCATGGACAAAGGCCTGCGGAGGTAAAGGGCGGCCCGCGCACCCCCAGGCCTGGGGCTGTGGGCGGCGGGCGGCCTCAGCGCGGGGGAGGCGGGAAGCTGCTTTGCCGGCCGAGACCGTGCACTAACGCGCTCTGGCTTTCGGCCGCCCTGCGCCGCGAAAACTGCTCGGCCCAAGTGCCCGGTTGAATGAGCCCTGCATCCCTTCCCGCCCTTGTCTTCTGCCTGGCCTTGCCACGGCTCCGCTTAGCGCTGAAACTGCTCGGCGACCTGATTCTTAACGAGTCTCTGACCATTCTTCCTCCTGCCGGTTTTCCTTTCTTAACTGGTTATTATTCCTTTGCTTGCTCTTTGATGGTTGGTCTTCTCGTGTTCTCTCGTCTCTCCTCTGCGTCTCCTCCTACTCTGAAAAAAAGTGGCAGCGTTAGTATCTCTGGCAGCTGTGGCGCGAGCATTCGCTGCTCCTCCTTGGTTTTGCCTCAGTTCTCTTCTCCCCCATTCTAATTTCTCTTACGGAGCACTATAATACATGAATTCATATAGTTTTGGGAAGTACTAAACATACTATATTTAGTTCGCCGTTTTCCTGTCTCATGCAGACCAAACTTGTGCATGGCTTGTGAGGTTATTTGTTCTGAATTACTGATTGTCCTCTGCCTATCTTTTCTGTCTCTTTAGTCTTGACTCATACCATTTCTCCAATTATACTCTAAGGTTAGCCATATTGAGCTACAGGCAGTATCACATTAAGCTTTTCTATGCCTTTGCACATGCTGTTCCTTTGTAGGGTGCCCTCCTCTGCGCGAACCTGCTACTACTGCTCATTAAGCATCTTGTTCTGAATTCTGATCTAAAATTTGCCAGGTGACCCCAAGAAAATGTTTTTCAAAGGAATATTTACATTTATATTTAGTAATTGCTGCCACTTACTGAATGCCATCTATGTGTGCGTGTTGTATACATTATCACTAATCCTCACAGCAGTTCTGCACGGTAGTAGTTTTTCTCATTTTACGTGTTATGAATCTCAGTAAGACTCGGAATCTAAATAATTTGCCCGACTTTATGCAGTTGGTCATCAATTAAGTTCCGATTCTGATTTCACTGTCTGCTTTTTTTACAATGCTACATTATCTGTACAATATTAATTTCCAGAAACAGAAATGTATCAGAAAATAAATGGTTATCATTAAGAACATGTATTACTAGCACAAAGTCTGGCACTAAATAAAAGCTTCAGTAAATGACAGAAGCTAGATAATTGGGAAGTGCTTCAGTCGGTCACTTTAGAGGTGGTGGGTTTGAAATTTGCAAATGCGTCCCTTCTGCCAGACTTAGGTTTCCTACAGCTTTCTGATAGCTTCTGCAGAACCTACCACACATGCTCGTGACATTGTGTGTTCCTGTTCCTGACTGTACCTCCATCCAGCATCTCTAAATCATGTGCACTCTAATTTGTGTTCCTGAAACTGCTACCTTCAAGAGAGGTTTCAGTTATAGGTAGTATTAATAATTGAGGGAGTGAAGAGATGAGTTCTGTTTAGGGGAGGTGCATTCCGACTTTCAACAGGGGAGGACAGGAACTTTTTCACTAGAAATAGCAATATTTAGTGGTTTTTTGAAAATCAACTACATTGTGGGTTAAATAGCCATTGGAGACAGTGAAGAAGATAAGGTTATAAACTCCAATGTAAGATCTGGATTTATACCTGGGCTCTGTTAATGTAATAACTGTAAGAACTTGGGCAAGTTATTTAATTTCCATAAACTTCAGTGTCCTTATGGCATCTACTACCTAAGACTTATTATAAGAATTAAATGAGGTAAGAAAATTGAGACATAGAAAGGTTAAGACATTTACTCAAGTAACACTGCAAAAAAGTGGTAAAGTACAGATTTTAATTGGGGTATCAGAATTCCAGAGCCTTTATATTTAATTATTGACTGCTGTACAATACTGCCTTGATTCTATGCTGATAATTTTAAAAATAGAAGCTAGAAATGCCCACAGCTACTTCTGTCCCTTTGGTATAAGTGGTCCAGAATACTGGTTTTTGTTGTAAGCACTGTGTTGTATGAGACATTTCAAAGTTACCACAAATAGGAAGGATTTCATTCTAGAATGAATAGAGCACATTTATTATCTACATGCCGTTTAGCTAATTTTAGTTATTTTGTCATGCTTTTAAAATCTATTTTTTACTTGTTTTTTTATGATATCTATTTGCTTTTGTAGCATATCAGAATTATCTTTAGATTCAACTCTTCATGCCATCAATCTTCATTGCAATAACATCTCCAAGATCGAAGCCATTGATCACATTTGGAATTTACGACATTTAGATCTGTCATCTAATCAAATAAGTCAAATTGAAGGGCTAAACACACTGACAAAACTATGCACTTTAAATTTGTCCTGCAATCTGATCACAAGAATAGAAGGTTTGTAAGTGGTTTTCATATAATACTTAGCATAAGGAAGGTGATTTAAGTCCATTTTTCTTCCTGAATGGAATAAATATTAGCATAAACTTTTGAAAGCTGACCCTAAAACTCATTATACAAAATGTCTTCTTCTAGAAAAGTGTCAATTTTTTAAAAACTAAGTATTTTTTCAAATTGTTTTCACGGTTACCAAACTAGATTTTCTTCATAATATTGTGATGCTATATCTCTCAAATTAATTCTTTAAATCTTACAAAGGTTTTATTTTATTTTAGGACTTGAAGAACTAATTAATCTGACTAAACTAAATTTATCTTATAACCACATAAGTGATCTTAGTGGTAAGTAGACATACTTATGTTTTCTGTAATGCTGAAAGTTTGTCACATGATTTAGCTTTGCATATTGGAGAGGTCTCTCAATAGTAATCCAGTTTCTGACTATCCAGAAAGTATGCTTCAGTCATAATTTTATTTTGTTGGTGCCAAAGCCACAGTTGAATAAAAAAAAAAAGTAGCAGGAAAAACTCAAATGGGGAGGACCCAGTTTAGGGGAAAAATGTTTTAATCTTTAATCAATAGACTGTTATATAGAGTGGAATAGTTTCAATAGAACCTTCTACAATGGTGAAATGTTTTATATCTGTGCTGTCTTTTATGCCAGCTGATAGCTAAATGGGGCTGTTGAGCACTTGAAATGTAGCTAGTGCAACTTAGGGACTGAATTGTAATTTTATTTACACTTTAAATATTAAAAACCACATATAATTAGCGGCTACCACATTGAACAGTGCAGTTATGCGGCATTCCAAATGCTGTTGCAAATTAAGGAACAGATGAAGTTATTTTTTCCTTTTGTCTTTGGTATGTCTGAGAAGATTTAAGAATTAACTATTTTTTAGTTGATTAAAGTGATACAACTGATAGATTTAAGAACATTTCATGACTCTTCTCAGAATTATCTGTTTAAACTAGTAAAATTCCTCTAATTATCTTCATAATCTTTGTCAATATTTGAAACAATTTATTCATTTGTTGATTTGTTTTTCTCCCCCACTAGAAAAACACTACCCTATGCGAGCTGCTTAGTATACAAAAAATAAAAAGACCTAGTCTGTACCTTTGAGCTGAAGTAACAATTGTATTTTAATTTTTTTAAATCTTTGTTACCCCAGAGACACGAAAGTATTAGACTTGAGTTTCAACCCTAGCTCTGTCATTGCTGTGTAATGTTGAGCAAGGTGTTTTACTCTTTGGATGTGGTTTCCTTATCTGAAAAATGTGACTATTGATTGGATAAGGTAGTTCATTCTTTCAACAAATATTTATTGAAGATCACTATATCACACACTGTTCTACAGCGATGAAAAAACAATAAACGGGTAAGTCACAGGGCTTACATTATAGTGAGGAAGAACAAGTAAACAAAATCATATCAGTCCCCCCCCCAAATAAACAAAGATTTGAACAGACACCTCACAAAGAAAATATACAAATGGCAAATAAGCACAAGAAAAAAATGTTAATCATCCTTAGTGATCAACGAAATACAAATTAAGACTACAATGAGATACTGCTTCACACCTAGAATAGCTAAAATTTTTGAAACTGACGAAGCGTCGGTGAGATTATGGAGGAATTAAAACTTGCATATGTTGCCAGTAGAATTCAAAATGGTACAGTTTCTTACGATGGTAAACATACGCTTACATGTAATCATGGACTCCCATTCCTGGGTATTTACCCAGAAAAATTAAAACATATCTTCACAAAGACTATACATGTATGTTCATGTGATTATATACTATAATATTAATATAGCTTTTTATATGATTGTGTTTGTATGATTACTCATAATCTCTAAAAATTGGAATCAACCCATATGTCCATCAGCTGGTAAATGGATAAACAAATTGCAATATATCCATATAATGGAATACTAATTGGAAATAAGAACAAATGAACAATGATGCATGCAGCAACCCAGATAAATCTAAAAAGAATTATGCTGTGGGAAAGAAGCCAGACACAAAACTGATTCCAGTTATATGACATTCTGACAAAGGCAAAACTAGAGGGGCCGAAATCAGAAAGTATTGGTCACTAGGGGCTGGAGATGAGAGAAGATTAATTGCATAGGAACATAAGGAAAACTTTTCGGGTGGTGGAAATGTTCTATATTTCAATTGTAGTGGTAGTTACGACTATATATATTTGCTAAAACACATCAAACTCTCTACCTAAAAAAGGTGAATTTAGGAACTTAGTATCAGGTAATGATAAAGACTATGAAGAAAATAAAAGAGGCAACCCTGCAAGTTCTGACAGATACTTCTTAAAATGATAATTTGTAAGTTCATAAACACATCAGTAATTGACAGCAGCTTAGATGAAGAGAGCATGCAAAAACTAAGGCAGGATGAAGCTTGCCATGTAAGAAAGAATTGTTTTTAAAAGATCATTTTGGCTACTGAATGGAGAGTTGATTTTATATAGGTGGGAGTCAAAGTCAAGCTTCAGATCAGGATGCTATTCCAATGGGCTGGAAGAGAGATGATGGATACTAGACTGAGGTAGGAATAGTATAGAGGAGTAAATAGATGTTTTGTAGGTAGAGTTTAGGATAGGATAAAAATGAGGGAAAGAGGAATCAAAGATAACTAATTATGAATTTTTTCTGGTTTGACAGGTGAACAGTGTTACCGTTTAGTACCATGGGACAGATTGGGAGAGGAGCAGGTTTAGAGATGAGGGGATGAGAATTAAGGATCCTATCTTAAATTTGAGAACACTTTCAAACATATGTATGTATAAAATCTGCAGTTTGGGGGCAGGGGTCATGGTTGAGATTGTAGACTTGGCATTTAAAAGCACACAATAGTATTTGTAACCATAAAATAGATTCTCAAGTGTGTGTAGATAGAGAGGGGGACCTAAGAATAAGCCCTGGGTTTCTCTAAAAATGAAATGTAAGAGGACGATAAAATTAAAACATAAGAGGAAGAACCAGGAACATGGAACAAGGACTTATAAATGTGATAGTCAATTAAGGAGAAATGCTGAGTATAATGAGAAAAATAGGACTATCAGACCTTGTAGAGAGTGGTCAGAAAAGATTTGTCTGAGGATGTCGCAGAAGTTAGCCTTGAGAAAAAAAATGGTCTTCCAGGCAGGTTGAAGAAATTGAAAAAAAGGTAAGTCATTTTGAGTATGGAAAGTGCCAAACTAAGCAAAATTGTAAAATATGTAGTACTCTCTGAGGAACAATGTATAGTGCATGTCAGTATAGCCCTTCCGAAAGAAAGGAAACGGGGGCGTTTGTCCACTAATAAGTCACTGTTGATAGAGGAGAGCCTCTGCAGGTGTTAATTCCCTCACATTTCCAGGCTGTACCTTTGCTCAACAGGCTCCCTCTGTTTTGTACATAGCACTTGTCCACAACAGCTATAGCTGAAGTCTTAGGTGGGCCAGGCACCAACAGTATCTGCTATCATATGCTCAGATAAGCTCATACAAGAAATATTCCTAGAGAACTAAATTAAATGAGTGCTATTTTTATTTATTTTATATTCAAACCAACAAAACTGAAGTGGAATACAGCATTTGCTTATGTCTGCTAATCAAAGTGATATATTGAGAGAGCCTAAAGCTGTCGCTTTATGCTTGTTTGCATATAAGTGCATACATTGACCTGGGAAGGTTCTTTTGGTTTGTTTGTTTTGAAGAGGCTAAGTCCTCAGAGATGCTAAACCTGTGTTTCTTCAAAACAACAATTAACTTTACCGATATCCTATTCATTAGCTGTAGCTATTCACAGCAAGGTCTTATTAATGCTACTCCTTGGCCTCTTAAAGGATAACTTACGTTAACAGTTATTTTTAATTAGGCATCAAAAAGTCTGCTTGTGTCATCTAGAGAATTTTTTTCTTATTGCAGGGTTGATCCCCCTTCATGGAATTAAGCATAAACTTAGATATATTGACCTACATAGTAATTGTATAGATAGTATTCATCACTTACTTCAGTGTACGGTAGGATTACACTTTTTGACCAATCTCATTTTGGAGAAAGATGGAGATGATAATCCTGTCTGTCGTCAACCAGGTATGAACAATTAATACTTTTTGTAACAGTTAATATCCAAAGCTCTTTCATTTTCTGAAATTGGTGTTATGACCTCCCTTTATTTTAATCTTAAGCTTTGTAGCATTATGTATTTGGGGAAAAAAGATTGCAAATAAATTAGTTTATTAAGAGAAACTATTAAAAAATTGCTTTAAAAGAGCACGGGATGAACAGATCAGTAGTTCTCCCATGTCAACAGTTTTATATTTGATAAACGAATGCCTCAAAATTAAATTATATCATGATATATTCTAATACATGCAGCCATAAAAAAAAAATGTAAACTCTCTTTACTAATGGACATTTATCTCCAAGATGTATTAAGAGAAAGAAAAGCAAATTTAAAAGTATTGCATATAATAGGCTACCATTCTTGTCAAAAGAGTAACAGTGTATTTGCTGAGTATGTACAGAAAACAAAGACCATACAAAAAAACTGATAATATTGGCTAACTCCAGGAAAAGGAACTGGGTAACTAGAGATCAGGAAATGTTGGGAAAACATTTTACTGTGTATCTTTTGAATTTTATGCCATGTGAATTAATAAATTATTAATAAATAAATTATTTTTTTGAAAAGCTTAAACTTTATATAGATGCTGCTGCTGAAATGCTGTTTGATCTAATTTATAATCAATCAAGTTAGCAAAGAAAGCAGACTAGACTGCTTTTCTGGAACTCACTTATCTCATATTGCTTAAACAATAAGAGAAATGTATAGAATATGAACATACATTTTAAAGATCTGCTTGGAACACTGCAGGAAATTAAATAGCCTACAGGGAGAAAAAAAAATCTGCTTTAGTACAAGTTGGTGGCTACAGAAGCTCCATTATGTTTTTCACATGCAACTAGAAGGTGGCTTTTTGCCGCATGGAAACCTGTTTTGATCATTTCACAGAAGAAAATATAATACTTGAGAATTATTTTCCTAAGACCATATAATGATGAAGTCTCCCTGCAAATCAGGACAGGTTTGAATTTTCTGGGGAAACCTTTTTCTTAGAAGAAACTTTATTTCTAAATTTTGTATTTTTCTTTGCTAACCCTTGGGTTGGATTTTTTTTTTTCCCTAACAAATTTTTTTCAAGAATCTGTAGTTTCTACAATTTGAATCTTTATTGTTCACTTTCTTTGCTAAATAGATACTTCTCTCAATACAGTCACCCTCCAGAATTGAGAGGAAACTTATTGCTAAAATAACTTATCTTCCCTGAAAATTTCTAATATTTATTTTCCAGACTTCTTTCTTTTGGAGTTCTTATAACCACTCAATTGGTCTTTGTTAGAAATACTTAGTTTTAAGATTACATATATGCAGAATTAAAGTGTTCTTTTTAGCCTGACCACCAAATTATTGTTAATTTGTCAGATTTCTCATATTTAATTATCCTTAGGGAAAATAAACACATTATTCCTTTTTTTTTGTAATATCCAAACACCAAGTTGAACAAGAGAAACATATTATTCTTTAATACTTGATAGATTGCATGTCTTAGTTATATGTCCTTTAAAGGGGAATGCTTTATTAATGCTCAAAACCTCACTAGGGAAATTCTGGCACTTTGGTCATTGTTCACATCATCCTGCTTTATGTTTGTATAGATTATTTATGTTTAATCATATTAAAAATAAAAGATATGTTTAGCTTCCTTCCCAGAATACAATTAGTACTTGTTTCATGCATTTATAACTCTTAATTTTTTAGAAATGGAGATTTTAACTTTTTGACCTTCAGCAGGGGTCAAAAAGGTGTGGAAAGAGTATTTTGTTTCTTTTATGCCTAATGATTACATACTGGAGAAGTTGAATAAGTAGCGTTTATTGCAAGTTTATTAGTTGATTTCTTGAACTAATTTTAGCATTCAGATGATGTATCTGATAGCTGATAAATTTAGTTTATTCTAGAAATAATTTCCCTTTTTTTTTTAATGTGTAAGTTTTCATTTTGAATCATTTGTTTCCAAGGGTACAGAGCAGTTATTCTCCAGACTTTGCCACAGCTTAGAATCCTAGATTGTAAGAACATATTTGGTGAACTGGTAAATATGGCAGAAATAAATTCATCACGCCTGCAGAGCTTAGAAGGTCTTTTGGATAATTTAGTTTCTTCTGATTCTCCCCTCAATATAAGTGAAGATGAGGTATAGTAATTGATTTTTTTCCTAATATAAAAGGTACCTTCAAGTTTTAATTAATAAGTGAATGTAAATTAAAAAGATTTTGTTTTGTTTCTATGTCATAGGTCATTGATAATATGCCAGTGGTAACAGCACCCATCGATGAGTTAGCTCCCTTGGAGCAGTTTGCAAGTACACCAGCAGATACTGTTTTGCCGTCTTTTACATCTGTGTGTCCATCTTCTGAGCCAGAGAAAATTAATCATGAAAGTGATTTTCAGAATGAGATGAAACTTCAGAAATTAGATAATCAAATTTTACAGCTTCTCAGTGAAGTAACTATTTTTCCTACTTTTCTAAAGCAATATATGTTTTTGGGAAAAAAAGGTATTTTAAAAATGTAAAATAAAAATTATGTACAAGCTAATTAACCAGAAACAATCTATATTGAATGCATTCGTGTATGTATTTTTGTTTTCCTTTACAGAAATAGGATTCTATTATAGTAATGATGGTAGAAAAAAGGTAACATAACATACACTTGTCACTCATTTTCCTTGTTATCTTTCTTTACATCTTTATTATATAATCTCATTATCTTGTTCTGCAGTACTTCACATTACTTCCACCCACCTTTTATTTCAACCTTATGCAAGCTGAGAACTCTTTGGACTGAATGTTTATTAGCACGACGGATACTTGAGTTACTTTTGTTTGGCCTCTACTGTCTCTTCAGTTGTTTAATAGTCAACACTATCTTATGACACATTTCAAAGTAAATTGTACACATTAGAACATTTCTCCCTAAATACTTAAACTTGGATATCATTAACTAGAGTTCAGTGTTTTTTAACAATGTTTTCTTTTGATATAAAATATATATGTGTATGTTTCCTGAATTGATAATACATATACTTGTTACCCAAACTTCTATGAAGGTAATTATTACCATCATCCCAGAATGTTCCAACATGCCCCTTCCCACAAGCAATCCTCAAGCCCTCTAGAAGCAATCACTTTTCTGACTTTTTCCTACCATAGATTATTTCAATATAAATGGAATCTACATAGTAGGTGTTCTTTTGTGTAAGGCTTCTTTCACTCAGTATAATCATTTTAAAATTAATGTTATTTATCAATTGTTTTTATTTTTGTGTAAAGTATTCCATAGTATTATACGAATATACCATAATTTCTTTATTATCATATTAATGTACCATGAGGTTATTCTAGGTTTATAAATAGAGCTGCTATGAATATCATTGTACAGTCTTTGTGAACATGTATCTTTATTTCTCTTCAGTAAATAGCTAAAGGTGCAATTTCAGGGTTATAGGGTAGAAGTTATGTTTAGTGTTATAAGAAATTGACAGAACTTTTTTCAAACTGTTCTGTTTTACTCCCACCGACAATGAATGAATGATTGTTCTAGTTTTTTCCACAACCTCACCAATGTTTGTTGTTACCATTGATTTTTTTTTTTTAGCCATTCTAGTGGGTATGTACTGGTGTTTGTTCTGATTTTAGTTTGCATTTCATTGATGATTAGTGAAGAACAGTTTTTCACGTGCTTATTGAATATCCATGTATCTTCTGTGAAATGTCCAGAATTTTTGCCCATATTTTTATTGGATTGTTTATCCATTATCAGGTTGTAGGAATTTGTCATATATCCTGGATACCAGTGTTTCATCAAATATATCTTATGTGTTTATTTTCTCCCAGTCTATGGGTCACATATTCATATTCTTAATAGTCTTTTGATAAGCAATAGTTTTTAATTTTGATGGAGTCCAATTTACCTATTTTTTGTGGTTATTCTTCTCTGTGACTTTAAAAACTTTTTGTGTGTCCCCAGGTAGCATTGTGTTGTGTTATTCTCTAAAAGTTTTATGGTTTTACCTGTTGGATTTAGATCTATGTTCATATAATTTAGAAGTTATCCCAGTACCATTTGTTAAAAGACTTTTCACTGGATTGCTTAATGTCTTTGTTGGAAAAAAAAAATCAAATGACCTTACAAATTGTAGAATCTAGCTCTGGACTCTTTTCTTTCAGTTTGGGTAAGTTGTATTTCTCAATCTGTCCATGTCATCTAATTGTCAACATAAAAAAATTATTAATGTTCCCTTACTGTCCTTTTAATTTCTGTAGGATAGGTAATGAAAATGACTTCCAATACTGATACTGGCGATCTGTGTCTTCTCTCTCATCTTTTTTTTTCCTTTTAATTTTTGCCTTGATCAGTTTAGCTAGAGGTTTTGTTGATCTTTTCAGAGAACTGACATTTGGCTTTGTTAATTTTATTTATATGTTTTCTATGTTGATTTCTGCTTTTTATTATTTTTTCCCTCTACTTACTTTGAATTTACTTTGCTCTTCATTTTCTAACCTCTTGATATAAGCACTTGTCATTGACTTTAGACCTGTCTTCCGATATAATCATTTAAAGCAGTAAATATTACTTTAAGCACTGCTTTAGCTGCATTCTACAAGTTTTGATATGTTTTGCTTTCATTATTATTTAGTTAGAAATATTTTCTAATATCCTTTGTAATTTCTTGATCCAAAGAATAATTAAAAATGTCTTTTATTAATTTTCAGATATTTGTGGTTCTGTAGATATGTTATTAGTATTTGATTTTTTATTTACTTCCATTTTGTTCAGAGAATATATTCTGAATAATTTCAATCTTTTTAAATTTATTGAGATTTATTTTGTAGCCCAGCATATGGTCTTTCTAGGTGGATGTTCAAGAGTGTGTATTCTGCACTTATTAAGTCAGGATGGTTGACAACATTTTCAGGTGCTCGATGTCTTTACTGATATTTTTGTCTGATTCTATTGGCTGCTGCCAAGGTGTTTTTTTGTTTGGCAGTGGGGAGGATTGATCTAGTTCTATCAGTTGCGTGAGAGGTCTTAAAATCTCTGTGAGCATGGATTTGTCTGTTTCTTCCTTTAATTCTTTCAACATTTGCTGCTTATATTTTGAAGCTCTGTTATTAAGCACATACATTTTGACTGCTTGGTCTTTCTGGTGAACTGACCCTTTTATTATTATGAAATGTTTCTCTTTATCTCCGGGAACCTTCTTGTCTTAAAGTCTATTTTATCTGATGTATTTTATCAACTCTAGTCTTATGCTTACAATTTGCATAATAAATATTTTTCCATCCATTTACTTTTTTTAGTAATAGCTTTATTGAGATATATAATTCACTTGTCATTCGATTCACATATTTGAAGTGTATACAGTTCAATGATTTATACCCATTAGCAGTCACTACCCATTCCCTTCCACTTCTACCCTCAACCCTATGCAACCACAAATCTGTTTTCTTCCTGTGTGGATTTGCCTACTCTGAACGTTTTATATAAATGAAATCATTTAATATGTGGCTTCTTTTGCTTAGCATAATATTCTCAAGATTCATCCATCTTGTAATATATATCAATATTTCATTTCTTTTTATTGCCAAATAATATTTCATTGTGTGGATATAACACATTTTGTTTATCCTTTCATCAATTGGTAAACATTTGAGTAACCTCCACTTTTTGGTTATTATGATGGATAATATTGCTGTGAATATTTATGTATAAGTTTTTATATGAACATTTGTTTTTACTTCTCTTGTCTATATAACAGAAGTAGAATTGCTGAGTCAAATGTTTAACCTTTAAAGGAACTGCCAGACTTTCCAAAGGCATCATACCATTTTACATCTCCGCCAGCAGAGTATGAGGTTCTAGTTTCTCCACGTTCATTATATGTTGTTTTGATTATAGCCATCCTAGTGGGTGTAAAATGGAATTTCATTGGGGCATCAATGTGCTTCGAACCTTCTTGTGTCTCTAAAGTGGGTCTTGTAGATAGCATATAGGTGGGTCTTGTTTTTAAATCTCATCTGGCCATCACTCCTTTCGAAGAATCCATTAAAATTCACTAAAATCATTAATGAAGTTGGATTGGGGTCTACCATTTTATTGTTTTATGTTTGTCTCTGTTTTATATTCATTGTTCTTCCTTTCCTACCCTCTGTTGAATTTTTTTTAGAATTGAATGCTAATTCATATATTGGATTTTTAGTCATACTTCTCTAGGTTTTGTTTTCGTTGCTCGAAAAAAAGATGCTTCACATTCTACTTAGAGTTAATGCTATATCACTTAATGTAAAATGAGGAAATTTTCCATCTGTTTTACTTTTTTACAGTTATATATTG
Organism: Lepilemur ruficaudatus; assembly: GCA_963574885.1. Lineage (NCBI taxonomy): Eukaryota > Metazoa > Chordata > Mammalia > Primates > Lepilemuridae > Lepilemur > Lepilemur ruficaudatus. The sequence continues at coordinate 29,177 of CAUYRT010006101.1, read as the reverse complement.
CATTTTAATGTATTATAAACCCCACAAAACAATGTTTAAATTTTTGCTTTGAAGAAATTAAGAGGAAAGATATCTAAACATCATTTGTATTTACCCTGATATAAATCATATGCCATGCTCTTTTTTCTTCCTGAGAATTCAGGTTTCCATCTGGTGTTATTTTCCTTTAGCCAGGACTTCCAGCCTGAACTTTCTTTAGCAAATCTTGTAGTGTACATTTGTAGACAGCGAAGTCTCTATTTCACCTTTATTATTGAAAGACATTTTTGCTGGATATAGAATTCTAGATTGACAGTTTTTTCTTTCAGTGCCATCTCGTGGCCTCCATAGTTTTGAGTGCAAAGTCAGTGTTAATTCAAATCCTTGATATTTTGTATGTAGTGTGCCATTTTTCTTTGGCTGCTTTCAAGAATTTGTCTTTGGTTTTTACTATTTTTGCTGCATTGTACCTAAGGATGGTTTTCTTCATGTTTATCCTGCTTGGGGTTTCTCTGAGCTTCTTGAATCTGTGAATTTATATCTTTACCTAACTTGGAAATTGTTGGCCATAATTTCTTAAATATTTTTTTCTGCCCCATTCTTTTCTCTCTTTCAGATTCAACTTAGACTTTTTGATATTGTCCCCAAGGCTTTGTACATTTTATCAACTTTTATTTCTCTGTATTTTTCATATTAAATAATTTCCCCTATCTTCAAGTTCACTTACTCCTTATTGCCTCATTCTACTGTTAATCCCTGTTAATTTTTACTTTGAACATTGTATTTTTTATTTGTGTTTAGGTTCTATTTCTGAGCTGAGTTTCCTTATCTTTTCATTTATGACAGCCATATTTTCTTATTATCTCATTGAGCATAATTATGATCACTGTTTTAAAGTTCTTGCTTGCTTATTCAAACATTTCGTCATCTCAGGTTTGATCTCCATTGATCACATTTTCTCTTGAGAGTAGGTCATTTTCTTGGTTCTTCCTATAGTAAGTAATTTTGGAATGCATCCTGAACATTACCAGTGTTACATTGGGGAGACTCTAGATTCTGTTATAGTTTCTCCAAGAGGGCTGACATTTTTGTTTTAGCAAACATTTAACTTGGTTTGACTCAAACTATAAATTTGTCTTAGGCAGCAATTCAAATTTCATTTTATTTCTTTTCCTTTACTGGGCTACTTGCAGTCTGATTCTACCCCATAATGCTGTCTGGTTCTTCAGACCCAAAAGTCTGGTTTTTCCTACCTGAGATTTAGACTCTCTGCATGGTACTGATTGTGATATATTCTCAGGCTAAAAACAGAAGCACCCCATTCTGGTCCATTTTTCCAAGTGTCAACTTCCCTATAGAATAATCTTATTTGTCTTCACTCCAGGTAGTTTTTACGTGGTTTGGTTTGATTTGGTTTGTATTTTTCCCAGGGTTTATAATTGTCATCTGCAGGAGAATAAACCTGGCAGAAGCTTGCTTTGTCATACCAGAAGCTAAATTAATTCTCTGTCTTTAATTTCAAATATTTCTAGTTTGTAAACCCTTAATCTTATAAAAAGTCATATTTTAGGAAATTTCCACTTTTAATCTTTTTATACTGAATTGAACTTTTAACAAACTTTGTTGGGTTTTTTATTCTAGACTTCTAATTCCATAGATAATGTTCCCGAGAAAGACCTCAGACCAAAAAGAGACGCTGATGTAACTTCTGAAAGTGACTATGGAAACAGAAAAGAATGCGATAGAAAAGTTCCTCGGAGATCAAAAATCCCATATTATGCCAAAACTATTCAAACTATTAAGCACCACAGTAAAAACTGCAATTCTTTTGTAAGGTACTCATTTTAGTTTTAAAAATTAAAATAAGACACAGAAGTTAATATGGCTTGGTTTATTCCTTAAAGTTATCTCATGATATTTATTACTTTACTAAAGTCAAAGATTTGACTCTTAACCTTGTTGGCTCAGATTTGGTCAGTATATTCATACAAATTTATATAAATGATCTTTTTCTCTGTCATTACTTAAACTGTGAAATTAATACATAAAACTAAAATTCCACTACATTCATTTACAGTGGGAATAAGACTAATACACTTGAGTCTACAATACTAGCTTTTTCTCTCTATATAGGCATTTTTCAGTGGGAACCCAAGACCTAGTCAGATGGTACTTACTGAGCTTAGGATCAAACATGAATAAGATGGTTGTGTTTAATACCATCAGGATAAAAGAATCTGATGTTATCTGTATTTTCACAATTAAGATCACTAATGACTGTATAGGTACTGTCTCGGATAGGTACTGTCAACTTTTGCCTCTGTAATTCTCCTTCCCTTTTTTAAATTTATTCTTTTGTTGTTATTGTTTTAATTCTGCCATGGCTACCCAATTATACTTTTATATATATACACTCAGTCATTCATTTCACTTATAGGCAGCAAATAGCCTAGAATCTCTTCAGTCTTTGCCTGTTTATATAATCTGTACAATTTATTTGCTTTGATTTTAAAAGTTTTAAATGTGTCAATTTAAAATTTTTAATTCACAAATTATATTTACTGTTTTTCTAAGTTCGTGGGTGTCATATCACCAAAGTCCTGAATACTTACTTTTTAAATTATTCTGATTTATCTAAGAATTCTACCCTACCTGAATATGTTGAATGCTGAATATTCATTATCTTTTTTAAAATCTTGAGGAACTCATTAATCAACAAAGCACAACCATTATAAAATTTATAAAATAGTTTGTCTAAGCTTCTATTGTTTTATTTAATAAATATCCTTTTTTAAAAGCTGTTTACATATATGACTATAAATGTTACATAAAAGCAGTATAAACACTGTACTTTCTTTCAGATGTGTGCATCTTTCTGGCTTCTGGTTTACCATATTTCCTATGTTTTATTCTTTGCAGTTGTAATCGTAGAATGAAACAACCTTACTTTAAAGATTTATATGTAAGAACATCTTTAGCGAACTGTCATATATTACGAGAGTCAGAAGAGCCAAAGACTGAAATGATTAAAGTAGACAGAAGTGGCTCAGAAGACAATACTTACCGGGTATGATTTACAAGATTAAGCAAAAAAAATCAATGTGAATAATCCTAGTTTTAAAGTCCCAGAAAAATTATTCATGTTCTTATGAGCAAAAATTATTGTTCGTAATGTTACTGGAGTGATGAGAATCCCTTCCTTGTTTCCAGATTTTGTGTAATGTTCTTGTTTTTATAACTTTTAAAAAAATAGAAATTGCACATTTATTTAAGATCAGCTTTAAGTGAAGTCATTTGTTGCATGCTTGTGGAGGAAGAAGCAGTTCTAAATTTCTAAATTTTTACTTCTTAAAGTGGTGGTTCCTACCTTTTTTGAATGTTAGACCCTTTTAAATATCTAAGGAAATCTATAGGTCTTCTCAAAGAAATATATTTTGGCATACACTCAAAAAATGTTATCTATAATTTCAAGGTATTCATGGACTCTCCTGAAACTGAATTTTAGACCTGTGGATCCCAGATTAAGAAGTGTTCGAGAATTTAAAAATTCCTCAGACTGGGCACAATGGCTCATACCTGTAATCCCAGCACTTTGGGAGGTGGAGGCGGGAGGCTCGCTAGAGGCCAGGAGTTCAAGACAACCAGCCTGGGCAACAGAGCGAGACCCAGTCTCTAAAAAAAATAACAATAAAACAAAAATTCTTCAATATATGTTTTAATGATTCTTATGTTGAGAAACTTTAGTACATGTTGATTCGTTATTTTATATTTCTCATTAACTTGCCCTTATTTGTTGAAGTAATGGTTATTCTTTTGATTGTACTGTGCACTATTCTTTCAGTAATAGAATTATCTTTCAAAATATTTCACACCTTTCAGGCTACTGGTTTCCTCCCCTTATTCTCAATTATAGAGGCTTTAATATTGAGAAAAATAATTATCATTATGACAATAATAGCAGCTAACATTTATTGAGTGGTTATTATGTGCCAAGCATTGTTCTGCACGATTCTGTATGCTTTACTTCCATTAATTTTCTTACTTCTCATCACAGCTCTTTGAAAAGATACTATTATGAATAATACTGTATTATGAGTGAGAATATTGAGGCAGTGAGAAGTTAGGTAAGTCTTCCAAGTTCATATAACTTTGTTGTTTTCCTTCAGTCTCTCGTTGAACAGCTAGACCAGGAGAGAGAAAAGAGATGGAAAGCTGAGCAAACTGAAAGGAAACTTATGGATTATATTGATGAACTGCGTAAACATGCAAATGAAAAACAAGGCATTCATAGTCTGGCTCTACTTACCACAGATAGGTAAGGGGAAAGTATATAAACCTAAAGATATAGCATAAAGAATACTGAACTTGGAAGTGGAATGCCTTAGTTTAAACTGGCTGTCATTCAATCAAAAACAGTACATAAGGTTTTAGTTTGATTTGAACTCATTTTATTAGAAGATGAAGTGCCTTATTAGCTTGTCGTATCAACAAGGAATTTAGAGTACATTTATTTGAGCCTTTAAGCTGGTAGGTGGCAGTTGATAAATATTATAAGTAAAGAAAAGCAAGAGACTAGATCAGGAGTTGGCAAACTTTTCCTGTAAAGAAAAGGGGTTGGCAAACTTTTTCTTTAAGTTTTGTGGGTCATATTCAATCTCTTATCACATACTCATTTTCTGCAATGGACTTTGGTACTAGATAGCCCAGGTTTCTTAATTCTAATATTTTTATTTTTCCATCCTTCCCATTCCGTCTCCCATTTTATCTGTTTTTTTTTTTTCTGCATTGCATTCTTTAATACAGGTCTGTCTTATTTCATTCTGTGAGATATCAAATAGTTTTCTAAATAACAGTTTTTTTCTTCTGTTTCCTATAACCAATTATTTCTAAACTTTACACTTTTCCTCAAATGGTTATAGACTTTTTTCCATAGAGTTTCTGATAGTTTTTTCCATTCTTCTACTGGAATGAGTACTAGGTTTGTAGACTTGGTATTTGCCAACAAATAGAGTTTGGGAAGTTGTTCCTGCTTCTATTTCCTGTCTGGTTGTACAGTGGATAATTCTTCTAAGATCTCATTTGAGTAGTAAGTTGATGTATGTAGTTTCCAACCCAATTCCCAGTTTGTTGTTGTAAGCATTGAACTGGTAAAGTTTTGTGATACTGTTGTATTTTCTACCCCACTACCTGCTTCTCTCACATGTTGTACCAGTAGGCTATAAGGAAAATTACAATGCCTAACCTACGTTATGAGAACCTCTAATTATGCAAGCCATGATGCATGATGCTATTACTAGTCCTCCCACCACCACCCAACAACTTCCTGCTTTATTTATGTTTTGGGAATTGCTGTCTCTGAATTGATACAAGAAGATATTGGGGGATGGGGAGGGAACAGGATGGATAAATTAAGGGTGCTGTGACTACCTCAGAAAAACAGTACTCTTGCATACGTAACAACATTATGTAATGACAGATCGATAGATACCCTGTGACTGAGTCATGAACAGGCAATAGAAAAGAGGAATATGTCTTCCTTTTTCAGAATGAAGCAGTTTCATGAAGCAAAGCCTAAGTGTTCTAGGAGTTGTTTTTATTTCAATGTAGTTCCATTTAGCTTATAATTGAAATTCCTCCCAGATTTTGGCATTATGTTATCTTTTGTTTTTAGTAGTATGTGTATGAATTTTTGTTTCATTCTATATTGTAGGTATTCTTTTTGTGAGATATTAGAGAAAGCTGCCTCTAAATGTCTAAATAGCCAGATTGCATTTAAATTGGAAAGCTGTAGGCACAGTTCATCTTTGTTCTTACTTAACCTGTCCATTGTTGTGCCCATGTTTCCCAAGTTACATATTCATTGTTATCTTGAAAAATCAGCTTCAGTCTTTTCTGATTCTCCTTTATCTCTACCTCAAATGTTTGTTTCAGATTAGATCCTCACTAATCTTGATATTGCCTTATGTGCCTTGGTAGGAACTGTATACCTGGCACCTAATACAGGGTCTGTCATCTAGGTGCCATGCTATGAGTATATGTTATCTCAAGAATTGAATCTTATCTACTATGGTATCTTTATTGTCCAGACCTCCTTGATGACCTGATTTGTTCATCTGATTATCTACTAAAAATGCTTTGCTTTTATTTCTCAGAAGTATCTTAAGATCAGCATGTCCTCAGATGGACTCATGCTGCTTCCTTATTCTGTATTCCTTGCCCTAATAAATGGTGTCCTATCCAGCATCTAGTCAGCCACCAAAGCTAGAAAATTAGGAATCGGTGTTTTTTTTTTTGCTCCCTTTCTCTTTCTCATATCCCACAGCCAGTTGGTATTGATCTCTTCTTCATTCCACTTCTTAAAGGATGTGGAACTATCTCTTCTATATCCCAAAACTGTTACCTTAGTTTAGGCTCTTATATCTTGCTTAAATAATCACTCCAGTTCTGTTTGTCTGTAGCTTCTCTGGCCTCATCCAATATGTAGTCCAACTCTCTTTCATATAACATACCAAACAGGAGTTGAGAGAGTGAACAAAGGCAAACCATTGTGGAGACTACTCTCATTAAAGGCAAGAAGGGAGATGGTAAGGACAAGAATTGGAGAAATGACTGTAGTATAGAAGTTGATGAATATGTTTTTTTAAATGTGGCTTGGAAACTACAATAGAAATACATTGAGGTGGCTGCGTAGCTCAGTAATTAATTTATGAGACTGTCTTTGTCACTGTCCCTTTTCTTTTTTTGAGACAGTCTTTGTCACTCCAGGTAAAGTGCAATGGCATCATCATAGCTCACTGCAACTTCACACTCCTGGGCTCAAGCAATTCTCCTACCTCAGCCTCCCTAGTAGCTGGGACTGCAGGCACATAGCACAGTGGCCAGCTAATTTTTCTTTTTCTTTTGTTTTATTCCACAATATTATGGGGTACAAATGTTTTGATTAAATGGATTGCTTTTGTACTGCTTGAGACAAAGTTATAAGTGTGCCAGTCATCCAGATAGTGTACATTGTACCTGTTATGTATAATTTCATCCATCCCCTTCCTCCTCCCTCCCACCTGCTTGATTTCCATTGAGTTTTACTTCCATCTGTGCACAAGTGCTGTTCAGTTAGTTCCAGTTTAGTAAAGTCAGTACATGTGGTGTTTGTTTTTCCATCCTTGCAATACTTTACTTAAGAGAATGGTCTCCAGTTCCATCCAAATTGTTGCAAAAGGCATTAATTCATCCTTTTTATGGCTAAGTAGTATTTCATGTTATACATATACCATACTTTATTAATCTGCTTATGAATTGATGGGTACTTGGGTTGATTCCACATCTTTGCAATTGTGAATTGTGCTGCAGTAAACATTCGAGTACAAGTGTCTTTTTGATAAAATGACTTTTTTTTCCTTTGGGGGGAAAAAACTCAGTAGTGGGATTGCTGGACCAAATGGTAGGTCTACTTTTAGTTCTTTGAGGAATCTCCATACTATTTTCTATTTTTTTAGTATAGATGGGTGCTCACTCTTGTTCAAGCTGGTCTCGAACTCCTGATCTCAAGCAATCCTCCAGCCTCAGCCTCCCAGAATGTTAGGATTACAGGAGTGAGCCATGGTGCCTGGCCCTTCATTGTCCCTTTTCTAAACACTAGACTTGTACTCTGTATCAACCACCTGCCTCTCTGCCTATAGTATTGGTTAATGGGTGAGTACCTGACCCAAGCTGGGTAAACATGCCTTAGCTCATGGCTACAGTGATTGGTTCATGGAGTAGACGTATAAATCCAATTGGACTAATGAGAGCCTTTCCTAGAACTCTTCTAAGTTGAGTTAGAGAAAGGATATCTTTCCTGTTTGGTTCTCAGAGTTGTTAGAATATGATCCCAAAGATATCTGTGGCCTCCCCTCCATCCCCCGCCTCATACCTAAAGAAGCCTGAAGGAGGAAAAACTGAAGCCAGCCTATAGGGAATCAGCTATACAGAGTCCTAATGGTGTGCATGTTCTAGGTTTCAGTGGTCCCTCAGAATATTGCCACCCCATCCTCTAAGTTTGCTTATGTGGGTCAGTAAATCCTCTCTTTTTATTTAGACCAGCTAAGAGTTTTCAGTTGTAATCAAAGGACTCTAACTAATACAAAGCTGGGATCAATACTTGGTGTCTGGGTTAGATATAGGGAAGTCAAAGTTGACTTGCAGGTAGCTATTCATTTGACGCTTCTGTCATATGGCTTTATAAATGTGTCTGTGTCTGTTCCTACTGCTAGATACCTAGTTCCTAGAAGGCAGAGACCACATCATACTCATCTTGGGTGCTTTAAGTTAATATCTAGCACAATGCTTGAAACAAGTTAGGTGTTTAGTAAAGTTCTGCTATTGAATTGTAAAGTTCACATAAGATAAAAGTTTTGTTAATTTATGTAGAACATTTTCCCTTTGGGCACGATGTTAGGTTCAGGGATGGAGGAAAGGCATATTGTTTTTCAGCCAGTCTTACTATAATTAGAGTTTGAAACATACTTCAAATCTTCCTTTCTACTGTAACTTTTAACACTGACTATAGTTTTTATCATTTTTATATGTGTAATTACTTAACACCACATATAATTTCTGCTTTAGGCTAAAGGAAATTATTTTTAGAGAGAGAAATTCCAAAGCACAACTCGAAATTATGGTTCATAAACTTCAAAGTGAAATTAAAAAACTAACTATCGAACTAATTAAAGCAAGAGATCAACAACAGGATCATCTTAAACATTTAAGAACCCTGGAAAAAGCATTAGAAAAAATGGAGAGACAAAAAGGGCAGCAGCAGGCGGCACAGGTATTTCTCTATTTTAATGTATCAGTGACATGGATTAACACAAGTTTATAGCTTACATCTTGAAACAAATTGTACCATTTAGTAAACCTAAAAGATGTTAGGCTATATGCAAAAATTAAATTATAATAATCATGTAACCTATTGAATTGTGTTTAAATTAAGGCTGCTAGCACTTACATAAAGCAATTAAAAGAAGAGTTGGTGGATATATTGCAGGTAGTTAGGCTTGTATTCTGAGAGACCTAGCTTTTAAAAGTCTTTGAGGTGCTTGAAGAAATTTGATTTTCATGCTTTCTGGATGGAAATTATTATTAAAATTTGTGATACATGTAAGCAATAGTTAATGCTAGCCTATTGCTTCCTCAGCTGTATTTTGTGTGACCATAATATCGTTAATAAATTTTGAAAATCACTAGGTCCTGTCATTTAGAAGCACTTTTCTTATGGTAACTGCCATTAAAATAGCAGGGGAGATTATTATCTAAATACTGTAATTGTGTGTATTTTACTCAGATCAGACTTATTCAAGAGGTAGAGCTCAAAGCTTCAGCTGCTGATAGAGAAATAAACTTACTTAGAACTTCCCTTCATCAAGAAAAAGAACAAGTACAACAGCTTCATGAACTTCTTGCATTGAAAGAACAGGAACACAGGTAAATGAAAAATGTATCAGGAAAATATTAACATTTAAAAATAGAAAAAGAAAGCTTCTGGTTTCCCCCCCCCCAACATTTAAAGACAGTCGTTGAGCTTTGGTGAAGTCTTACAGAATTCGCTCATTGAAAATACTATGTTAATGAGCTCATTCGCTCGTTAATACAATGCTAATATGCATTAGAATTAATCTTAAAGCAAGAACCTAAAAAACAAATAGGTGACTTTGTCTGTGTTTGAGATATGGACTTACAACAATAAAGCTTACTTTACATTTCTCCAAACCCAACCAGAAGTTGGTCGTTATATACAGATAAAACTTTTAACTAACCTCCAAGTAACTACTTGTTAAATTAATCAATATTCTTTATTCCTCTGAAGTAGGGGTCAATGAACTTTTTCTGTAAAGAATTACACAGAAAATATTTCAGGCTTTGTAGGCTATAAGTAACTGCCTTTGTAGCACGAAAGTAGCCATAGATAATACATAAATGAATGGGCATGGGTGTGTTCCAGTAAAAGTTTATTTACAAAGAAAAAGGCAACAGTTCAGATTTGGCCCATGGGCTATAGCTTGTCAACTCTTGCTCTATACAGTCCACAGTAACTTGAATATTTTTAGCTAGTTATTTATTTACTATCCTACCAGTTGAATTGTGTGATTGCTGTGGGTTAATTGCATTTATTTTCAAACCTGTTTTAGTTTTGCACTTATACAAATTTTTAATGCAGAAAGTTAATTTTGGTTCTCTGGGGAAAATTGTCATCATGTGTGGAAGAGATAACTATAAAAGATTGGGGGAAATAATCACAAAAATCTAGAATTTTGCACTTAGTTTCTTTTACAAGTGTCTTTTAAGTTCTTATTCCAGTTTAAAAAAACTGAAACTGGGAATTGTGGATTTTGTTGCTTTAGGGGTTTGAATTTTGCAAGAAAAATAGTAGAAAACTAAAGAATGAATTCACATTTAAATAAAAAACTGGCCCTATAGCAAAAAATTCATTAGTAATTTTATACTTTGACTCTCTCTATTAACCAACCACCAGTGCCAATCAGACTGTACCATAAGTCAGAGATTCAGCCAAAGTAGTAGCTACAGTGAAACAGAACTTAAATTATGCAGAGGCACCTAAAGAATTTCAGAAGCCATAGGAATGATTCTGAACTATCTCAACAAAGTTAGGATTTGACATACTCCTCTTATCCCCAGCATCATTAAATACACATCAAAGAAAACTCACATTCTTTCTTTACCTACCTATGCCCGATTTCTTTGTTTGCAGGTGAGGGGCTGATCTTAAAGTAACGTAGGGAATATAGAATATTAAATAGGAACTATTTAGAGACCTTTAAAATTTTGCTTTTTAAGTAAACATCATCCTTTGACTTTGATTTGTTTTTTATTCCAGGAAAGCACTTGAAACAAAGGAATTTTTTAGTGATGCAGAGTTCCAGGATGCCTTAGCTAAAGAAATAGCCAAAGAAGAGCAAAAGCATGAGCAAGTTATAAAAGAATACCAAGAGAAAATTGATGTATTAAACCAACAGTATATGGATTTAGAAAATGAGTTTCGTATTGCTTTAACCATTGAAGCCAGAAGATTTAAAGACGTAAGAATTGGCATCTAGCTCTTTATTGAAAACAGAATCAGCAAGATATGGTTTGATGAGAGGACTTTGTTTTAGAATCCTATTTACATGTTGGCTATATGATCTTAAGCAAATTACATAAATTCTTAGCACATTAGTTTCCTCAAATAAATAATAGCTATTTTTTATTGCTGTTGCCAAAACTTAAGATTATAAATAGTAAGGTAAAGAGAGCACTGGAATAGAAATTGGGAAACCTGAATTTCCTCCTCTTACTATAAAGCAGAAATTGGCAAAATGAAAGCCCCTGGGCCAAGTATGGCCCACTGCTTGTTTTTTAAATAAAATTTTTTTGGAACAGAGCCATGTTCATTTATTTGCATATTATCTATGGCTGCTTTTGTACTACCAAAGCAAGAGTTTAGTATTTGCAACAGAGACCATATAGCCTGGCCTGTAAAGCCTAACGGTTTACTGTCTGGCTCTTTACAGAAAAAGCTTGGTAACCCCTACTCTAGAGGAACAGTCTTGTTCCTAAGGTCAATCCCACCAGGTATACACTAGATCCCATTTCCTCTTGCCTACTAAAGAATGTGGCTTCAGCGGATCTTCTCTCACCCTCTTACATTAGATGTTTTTCCCTATGTATTGGGTCATTTCCTTCAGTGTATAAACATGCTGTGATTTCTTTCATCTCTCTTAATCCCATTTCCCACTTTGGCTACTACCTTGTTTCTCTGCTTCCTTTTACAACGGAACTTCTCAAAAATGTATATTTGCTCTTTCTGATTTCTCTACTTCTCTGCTCTACTAGCATTGCTTTAGTCAAAGCCACCAGCAACATCCATACTATAAAAGTCATCAGTCAATTTAGTCTTCATCTGGTTTGACTCAGGAGCAGCATTTGACAGGGTTGATCTCTTTGTCCTTCTCCAGACTCTTTCTTCACTTGGTTTCCAGCACACCACATTTCTTGGTTTTCTTTATTTTCTGTTATTTCACTTTTTTTCCAGTCTCCTTTGTAGGTTTCTCTTATTTTCTCCAAAATTTCATTATTGGAATGCCCAAGTTTCAGTCCTTTAACTTCTTTTCTGTACACACTCATTCTCTTGGTAAATTCCTCCAGCATCACTTATTATATCTTCAGCCTGGACCTTTTGCCTGAATTCCAAACTTATATCTAACTACCTATTTAATACTTGACTTGACTACTGATTTGCCCCCCAAACTTTATACTTCTGCAGTCTTCCTATCTCAGTCAATGACAATTCTGTCCTTCTAGGTGCTTAGGCCAAACACATTAGAATCATTGTTGACTCCTCTTTCTCCAACACTCCATATCCTATACCTCAGGAGATTCTGTCACCATTTAAAATATGTTATCTGGCCATTTCTTACCACCTCTGTTACTGCCACTCTGGCATAATTCACATTATCTTTTACTTGTATTAAGAGCTTTTGAATTGGTCTTTCTGCTTCCATCTTTGCCCCCTGCCCTTTTCTGTTTATGCTGAACACAGTAGCTAGAATGTTCTTTTAAATGTAAGTTAGATCATTCACTGCTCTCCTCAAAGACCTCCATTGTCCCTCCATTTTATTCAGAGTAATACTCAAAACCATTCGCAGTCTAGCCCTCCCCTACTATCCTACTATCCTACTGTTCATTTATGCCACTCCAGTGACACTAGCCTTCTTCCTATTCCTTCAATATGCCAAGCACATTCCTGCCTAGAATACTTATTTCCCCCATATTTGCATAGCCCCCATTGAAGTCGTTACTCCAATGTTATCTTCTGGATGATTATACCATTCAAAATTGAACCTACATTTCCCACACTTCACATCCCACTAACCTGTTTTTATCCAAGTATTTAATATCATCTAACATAATGTATAGTTTATTATGCTTGTCATTCCCTACCCACTAGAATGTAAGCTTTACAAAGGCAGAGATTTTAGTCTGTGTTTTCCATTGATGCAGTCCAGCACCTAGAACAATGTCTGGCATACAACAGGCCCTCAGTAAATACTGGGTAAATGAATGTGTTCTGGTTTTAGGTCTGACACTAATTCGATAGGTGACTTTGGGCAAATACATAACCTCCCTGGGTCTCTGTTTCATCATCTGGAAATTAGTAGATTAAAACAAATTGTCTCTGAATTTTATACATTTGCTAAAACTCTGTGATTCCACAAATGAAAGCTATAAACTGTTTCCAGAAGCAAATATTTTCTAATTATTTGGAGAACTGCTATTTATAATACAATTTTGAAATATAGGTTAAAGATGGTTTTGAAAATGTTGCAACTGAGTTAGCAAAAAGCAAACACGCTCTTGTTTGGGCTCAACGGAAAGAAAATGAGTCTTCCTCTTTAATTAAAGATCTGACCTGTATGTTGAAGGAACAGAAAACAAAACTCGCAGAAGTTTCTAAATTGAAACAGGAAACAGCAGCAAATTTACAGGTAAGACTTTGTAACATAACTTCCTTTTTAATTTTTTTATATCATTTTCTCAAGTGTGTTGTGATGATTTTAGAAAGTACACAAGAGGAACTTTTAAATGATACTAATTATATATTGTGATGTGCATGAGAAAAGTATAAGGAGATTAAAGTCATAATTTTGCAGATCGCATTGTTTACATTAAGATAGTATTTAAGTAAAATGAGTGAATTAATTTCAAGAAACATGTTAATTAAGTAGGTGCCAGTTGTATAGTGATACAACAGATATTGTGAAGATGATACAATTTTTCAAGAAATACCAGTCGGATCGCTGATATTTTGTGGTGGTCGTACTAGTGGATATACTTAGCCATAATAATTTTTAAATTAATGTCTTTATTGCTATTACCTCAAGTATAAAAATTAGTGTTATTTTACCCAATATTATTTTTAAAAAGTGTCTTTTAGACTATGGATACAAATGCTCAGTGAGAAATTTTGAGTGTTAAAAGCATAGTTGCTCTTTTACAATTTTAGACTGAAATTTAGAATGTTTAAATGAGTGGCCTCTTAAAATCTGACTTTATTTCATTACCTACATTTAAGTTTAGTTAATAAAATTAAAACTTCTGGTGTTAAATTTGGCAACATTTACTTTGTATTTGCTTAAATAACATTTTCTCATAAAAATGCAAAAAAAAGTAGAAAATAAAGAAGTGATTAAGTACTTTGCTTTTTCTTTCAATTTTTTGATATACAGAATCAAATCAACACCATTGAAATTTTAATTGAAGATGACAAGCAGAAGAGTATTCAAATAGAACTTCTCAAGCATGAAAAAATGCAGCTTATTTCCGAGCTAGCAGCCAAGGAATCACTAATTTTTGGTTTAAGGACTGAAAGAAAAGTATGGGGACATGAGCTGGCACAACAGGGTAAAATTCTCAGATTTTCAAGGGAAAATAGCTTATTCTTAAAAAACCAACAAATCTCAGTATTGGCGAAAACCAAACAGGAAGAAATTAACTCTGCCTAAAGATGCCAAGAAAGACAGTGACATTTTATCTGGGAGGATAAGTAGGCATTTTTCAGCCAAACAGAAATGAAGTCCTCTTAGGAAATGGGAAATAATTTATTACACCATTTAACAAGTTACAGTTCTAATATTTTGTTGTTGTTTTCTTCCCATGATACTTTGGTCACCTTTCTGAACTACATATTGCTACTACTAAGTACATTGTTAAAAATAACTCTTTCTTATACATTGATTTTAAGTTATTTATACACTATGCAACGTTCAGTTTTTTCTCACATATTGGTAACATTTTATTGTGCATGCAGAAATGTAAAATAGTGTGTGGATGAAAAACATTTCAGGTTTAGGTAAACTCTGAGTCTCATTTCCTTTCGAATCATTGTAAAGAGATATACACTGTTTTGTGGCATTCATTAAAAATTATGAATAGCTAGATGCTGGTCTTAATGGAGCATTGCTTATTCCTTGTAGGAATTTTTAATATGATTTTGTTTGTTTGAGTGCCATAACATGAATTAAGTATTACATATCTGAGTTATTTGTTCTTGACTTTATTGGTGGTTTTAGGTCTTTAAATAGCCGTAAATGTTTAGAAGGCCTTTTTGTTCACTGCTTCTTTCCTCTTCATATTGTAGCATTATATGCTGTGTTTCTGTATTCAGTTCTTTTTATTTACTGTATTATTAATTGTTAAATTAGATTTTCATAAAATACAAGACCCCCCAGGTATATTAAAGTTTGTAACTGATGATATTTGTTTCTTAGGGTCTTCTCTAGCCCAAAATCGTGGAAAATTGGAGGCCCAAGTTGAAAGTTTATGTAAAGAGAACGAATCTCTGCGAAAGGAAAATGAAAGTAATTGTGATACATTAAGAATAAAGAGCAAAATCATAGAAGACCAAACTCAAACCATTAGAAAACTAAAAAATGTAAGTTTTGACATTTTATTTTGGTTAAAGAACAAATGGCAGGTTTGAAAATCTGATTTGTTTCAATGTTCCCCAACTGTTGTAGAATTTAGGATAGGCTATCAATGTACTTCCCTTTATAATATTTGCCCCTTTGCTCTTAAAAGTTCCACATGGTATTTATTAATATTAACTTGAAATAAATTTTACTTCACAGTTTTATGGAGAATTTTATTGTGGCCTTTGGAATAACTAGAAATACTCAGTGTCAGTAAAAGATTAGGGGTCACAAGAAAATTAGCATTTTATGTATTTAAAGCATCTTTTTAAAGGATAATTTAAATCATATCTAATTAAGCAGAATATGAGATATTCAAGGTTAATAGAAATAAAGTACTGATTTTTTTTCTTGAAGTGTTTACAAGAAAAAGATGAACACATCAAGAAATTACAAGAAAAGGTCACTGAAGTCGAAAAATGTACTCAAGAACAACTTGATGAAAAATGTACACAGCTGGATAATGTACTTGAGAAATTGGAAAAGCACAATGAAAGGAAAGAAAAGCTAAAACAACAGTTGAAAGTAAAGGAATTAGAACTTGAAGAAATTAGAAAAGCTTACAGGTATTATACAGTGTTTCCCCCTGCAAAGTAAAATGTGACTTAATAATTTCATATACCCAATTTACTTTTAAAATTACTTCTTCTCATATTAGTACACTTAATCAGAAGTGGCACGATAAAGGAGAACTTCTATGTCATCTTGAAACACAAGTAAAAGAAGTGAAAGAAAAATTTGAAAACAAGGAAAGGAAACTTAAAGCAGAAAGAGACAAAAGTATTGAACTACAAAAGTAAGCATTAAGTCCTAAAGGATGTTGGATCTTTTTTAATCATAAACACTGTGGGATGGGTGACGTATGTATAAAGAAAGAGGAGCTAAAAAACATAGAGGACATAGTTATTTGCCAAGAACTTTATTTCCATTCCATCTATAAAATGAAGATAGTAATAGTTCCTACCTTAAATGTAGATGCAAAATTGAAACTTTATGTGTATGTGTATTTATGAGTATATATGGCTTATATGAATTATAGTTCTTAGAACAGTGCCTGACACATAATAATTGCTATATGAACATTTTGTTTTTATTACAAAAACAAGATATTTTTGCTATGGTATTGTTTTAAAACTGAATGCTAGTGATATTTCAGTTGTGGTAAGTGGGATTTAGTGGAGAAAGTCAGGGCTACCAGAGTCATTGATCTCCCAAAGAGGCTGGAACAGATTTAGATAGCAGTCGCCAGCACAAGCTGAGCATGAGAGGCTAATTTTAAAGAAAGGAAAGAAAATGTATACCTGGCTGGCTTTGTTGTGTGGATTCCATAAAATACTCAAGAGGATATAAGGTTTTACCTTGTAAACTACATAACTAGACTTGTAAAAAGAATTTATAAAATTGAGGTACCTTGAAAAATAGGCAGCATAGTTTAATGATCAGTTCTCATGTCCAGGTAAAGAGTGATATAGAAAGCATGTGGCTAACCCAGAAACCTCATGTAGCAGTAGGTTCTTATTATATCCAACCTAATAGGACCTGAGATTTGATTTCCTATGTTCTAACTCAGTGTAATAGAAAAGTGCTGTTATACACTACACAAAGTTTTGATTGATAGTACGGTTACTTGTTTGTTAACAGACCTTGTTCCACTTTGCTTTCAACCAAGCACTAATAACCAGGACCTTTGCTTGGAACCTGTTGCAGTTGTCTATCTTGCCGGTAACAACTTTACAATTAGGAG
Source organism: Lepilemur ruficaudatus (assembly GCA_963574885.1). Classification (NCBI taxonomy): domain Eukaryota; kingdom Metazoa; phylum Chordata; class Mammalia; order Primates; family Lepilemuridae; genus Lepilemur; species Lepilemur ruficaudatus. The sequence continues at coordinate 11,954 of CAUYRT010006101.1, read as the reverse complement.
TCTTTCGGATACTAAAAGAAACAGCCGTTTTCTATAATTAACAAAAACCTAATAAAAATTTCAAAGCCTAACAATTTTAGAATCTTTTACATTACATTGTTCATGTCATTAATAACAAAATGATGCAGACCTGATTTTTTACATTAATGCCTTCATGACTAAGATGGGTATATATAATTTTTAATTTATTGGAATGTAATAAACTAAAATAAGCAAATTATTGTTAATAAGTTTTATTTGTGTAGGTTTTTATAATTTATAAATTGATTTCTTTTTCTATCTTATTTTGAACATAACAATAATTCTGTAAGTAAGGTTGGCAGGACAGGCAGGAGTATCCTGTTTGATAGTTGAAAAACTATAACTCAGAGTTTGTGATGTGCCCCTAGTCAACATGGCTACTGACTGATGTGATAAAAGAATGGCTTTTGCTGCATGGTCCTTATGTTCAATCTGTTATTACTGTGGGCTGCAATCAGAAAATGTGCTCATTATATAGACTTTACTTTTTTAATAGCATTTTTCATGTTTACATGAAGGAATTGGTGTTTTGCCCTTAAGATAATTTTAGCACTAAAATTTTGTGAATAGCATTTAATGTGTTTTATCTCTTAAGCATTAGCATTAGGAAGTCAGAAATACATGTTCGTAAACTTAAACCCTCCTATAATATAACCTTCTCAAATTATTACATTGCAAATACATGGAAGGAAAAAAGATTGATGGTAGTCATCTGTGAAGGTACTTATACAATATACTAGGACTCAAAATAAATGGAGAAATAGTACTCTAACTTTCAAAGCATAAAAGTGTTAACCCTCAGCAATATTACCCTAGCCTAATCTGTTACCCTAATAGATTCTGCTTTATGGTGAACTACTTATATCTTAAGTTGCCCTATAATAGCCCATTGATATTTTCATAATACTGAGTGGTTTATGTTTCCATTAAAGTATGAATGTAAGAGCTGCCATCTAAGAAGTAACATCTTAATACACACACACCCCCAACGTATACACATTTATTTGTGGGTGTTTGTTATTTTATTTAAGGGATGTAATAGAAAAGCTTCATAGCATGGATGATGCCTTTAAAAAACAAGTTGATGCAATTATTGAAGCTCATCAAACTGAAATTAAACAACTGGCAAGTGAAAAGCAAAAATGTGTTGATTCTGCAAATTTAAAGGTACTGAAAGTAAAGTTTACTTTGATAATCAGTTTTAAATGGTTATAGCTAAATAAATTAGATCTTTTGAGAATTATAAAGAAAAAAGATAGCATGATTTCATGACCAAATAGATATGAAGGATGTTGCCAAAACTATCATGAAACCAGGCTAACATGTTGGTAATACTTAGATTAATTGTAGAACATAATTCTAATAAAACCAAAAACGTAAGTTTGAGTCTGGTGTTCACCTACTCCATGATCACTAGATAAAAATTTGCATATCTAACCAATCTCAGAAGTCTGTTTGGTTGCACATAGGCAGCATGAGAATGTGAATGTATTAAAGATAATCCATCACTACCTTGGAAAAGGTTGTCAAAAAGTTCTTTTTTTTCCCTCCCAGGCTCAAGTAATCCTCCTGCCTAAGGCCCCCAAGTAGCTGGGGACTGACTACAGGTGTGCACCACCACACCCGGCTAATTTTTCTATTTTTTTGTAGAGACAGGGTCTCATTATGTTCCTCAGGCTGGTCTTGAACTCCTGGCCTCAAGCATTCCTTCCACCATGGCCTCCCAGAGTTCAAGGATTATAGGCATGAGCCACTTTGCCCAGCCTACTTTATTATTAATTAAGGTTCAAGACTATCAGCTTTACTGTCTTGATATTATGGACAAAGTAATGAGTGTAGGGTGACGCTAACTTAGGGGCAAACATCAGAATCTCCTATGAAGCTTTTTAATAATACACATTCATGAGCTTCCCCTTAGAGACTTTCATGCACTAAGTCTGAGGTCAGACAGGTATTTTTAAAATTCCACAGGTGATTCTGATTTGACCCCTCTATTGAGATCTACTACATTAGGGAATAATTGTGAATTTCCATTTTTTCCTGATTTTGAAGTAGTAATAAGAAACTAAGGTATCCATAAGATAAGAGATCCAGAAATCAACAACTGGAAAAGAGTCCAACAACAGAAAGGCAAAGTAATGTTCCATATAAAAATTATAATCGAGGTATGTGTTTAAATGACAGTATCCTCCAGATTCTATGCAAAGAAAGAGGGAATAAGGTCTTCGGAAATAATCACAGTGAATTAGGAAGTATAATTTGTCCAAAATGTAGTTGTTTAATTTAAAGTCAACAGATACTTCGTTTGTTTTATTTAAAATCTACCAAATATTTAACAGGGGTACATCAGGTAGTACTAAATAGAGTTTAAGGTTAGGCCCTTAGCTGAAAGAAAAATACTGAGATGAATGTTGGACCTCCTGCCAATATGAAGTAATAGCAAATGGAACTGTTTGTTAAAGAGTTGAAGAAATAGCACCAGAGCTTAAATATGACAATCAGGTATAAGTGCAGGGGAGGATTCTGAGGTATCACTTAGCGGTAATTATTTAAATTAGGAAAAATTTGTTTTCTTACAAAAAAGAGATTAGGATATCTCTATTAGGGAATAGGAAGAGTGAAATAAACAGAAAAGGATGGTCATGTGGTAGCAGTATCAGGAGTGTTGTGGTATAGTAGGAAAAAGGATTTCAGGCAGAATTTAATATCAGAAACAGAGAATCCTAGGAGAATGTCGGTTAGGAATAAATGATAAAATGATCTCTCAAAAAGATGGTAATATATAACCCCAAACAGCACTTTTAGAAATGAAGTAGGCACTACATTAAAGGAGGGTTTCTTTGAGGAGGAAGGATATTATTTCAATTTTGAACATCTGTAAGAAACTGGTGTTTAAATTGAACTTGTGATGCGGCATTCATAAGCAGCATGGGACAGTGGAAGTCAGAAGATTGAGTTGCTGTCTTAGCTGTGATTATATAGAAACTGCACAGCCATAAACAAATTTTCTAAGCTCTAAAATAGAGTTAAAACATATTTCTATGTCTTTTTCACAAAAACCATATTAGAACTAAGTAGATAATATACACGAAAGTACTTCGGATATTATGTACACATTGAATTTTTCCCATTAGCATTTGAACAGGTTACATTTTACTAACTCACTGTTTTAAATGAATCACAAATTTCAAAATGCATAAGAATAAATGCTTGACTTTTTTCTTTCAGAATGCATTTTTAAAATACATTTTCTTCAAGAAATTAAAATGTGAAATTTACATGTTGATTTAGGTTCATCAAATTGAAGAAGAAATGCGTGGACTTCTGGAAGAAACATGCAAGAACAAAAAAACAATGGAAGCAAAAATTAAGCAACTTGCTTGTGCTCTAAACGAAATTCAGCAAGATATGTGATGGTTCCGAGAATGAATTTAATTGAAATGGACCAGCAGACCTATTGTAAAAATGATTAAATATTGTAACAGTAGTAACTGCTATGACTTTGAAATGTCTCTTTCTACACATTTTATTATGAATATATTTTAAAAGACTTTTTATCAAATCAAGTATTTATTGTATATGTAGGTTCTTATAATAAATTGTTGATAATTATCTGTATTAGAAAAACCTATCATTATAAGTAGACTTACAACACTTTTTTTGTTTCTGTGCTATACATTGTTTGGTAATTACACATTTACCTACAAAACTGTAAGTGAAAAGATTAGTATTTTGACTATATGAGGGAAAATATTTTAATCATTGTTATCTTACTGTGTTGATGAAGAACTAATTATATTTATTGGTTTTCATTTAGTTGATGTAGTTCCATTTTTTTAGAGTGCTTATAAGTGTAGCAAAAAAGCATCTGAAATCTGTATGATAAAAGATGTGGCATTCTTAAGAAAGCATGTATAGCCATCTTGATATCACTCATAATGACCCCTTTTTATAATGCATATGATTTTTTATTAAAAATTACATTTAAGGTTTTATAAATATTGTCTGTTCCTGAAGAGGAACACTACTGTTCCACCCTCATTCTCCCTTTTAATCACTGTATATGAAGATAATTCTGATACTGCAACTGGAGAAACAGTTAATCATTTCATTTCATAACCAGGTCATTTATTACTATTTCACTTTATTGTTACTACCATTTCACATAATACCTTACTACGCTGTATATGTAAAACAAAAATCTAAGTACTATGCCCCCCTCCTATTTCTGAGAGGAAAAAAATACCACATTTTTATCTAAAGGAAATGGAACCAGGAAAAATTTAAATGCTTCATAAGAAGTAGGCACCATTTCATTATAGGTAATCATCATATGAAATTTATGAGACAATGTCAAGCGTGCCGACACACATAATGGGAGTCTCAGAGGGGGATAAAAAATATTTGGAGAAACAATAGCTGTAAATTTCCTAAATTTAATTAAAAATGATTAACCTACAAATACAAGTTTTCAGTAAAACCTGGTATAAACACAAAGAGAACCACTTCTAGACATGTTACAGTCAGACTGTTGCGGAAAATCTTAAAGGAGCAAGAAAATATGATTTATCTCATACAGAGAAACAGTAACATCACAGCTGACTTCTCATCAGAAACAATGGAGGCCAGAAGGCAGTGATGATATATTTGAGGTACTAGAAAAAAGAGAACTGTCAGCCTAGGATTCTACATCCAGCAGAACTGTCTTCAAAATAAAGACATTCACAAATTAAAACCAGGAAAACTTACTGCTAGCCAACCTGCCGTAAGAGAAACGCTAAAGAAAATCTTAAAAGGCTTACAGGAAATGATACCAGACAGTAACTCAGATCCACTGAAGAAATGAAAAGTACAGTTTTGGGTAAATTTTTATATAAAAGACTAAATATATTTCTTATAACAAGAAGACATAAAAAGCAATAATTATAACTATAACAAATAGTTATAGAAAAAACTAGTTATAAAACAGTTATAAAAGAAAGAGCTATATTGTAGTAAAGTTTACATGTTTATCAGATTAGTATTAATCTAAAGATGACTGTTAAATGCATATTGTAATCAGTACGACATTATCACTAGAAGTTATTTTCCACTAAGAACGTAATTCAAAAAATACAGTTTAAAAGACAAAAGTGAAGATTCCAATTCTGGAATGGCAACATAAGGATCTCTGCAGACCTGTTTCCCACCAAAACAACTATAATCAGTGAAAATTACTTTAAAACCATTTAAAATCACTGGAACTTAGGGCAAAAAGCAAATGAAGAAACATTTATTCAAGAAAAACTATGAAATCTCTCAGAACAGCAAAAGCCTGTGGCAGTGAGCCAAGACTCTCTCCAAATGCCCTCAGCTCAACCTGATGGAAGCTCCATACCGAGTGGTTGCAGCCAAGAAGATAAGGTTTCCTCTCCCACTCCACTCCTGATCAAAAGATGTGATATCTCACCAGATGGGCAGGGTGCCAGCATTCTTCATCCCTTTTGAAAGAGTTACAGAAGCTAAATTCCTGGTCAGCACAGCTTTCGTGCTGTTTTTGTCCCACCAAGCTTCCATGCATAGAGCAGAAACTCGACCTTAGGTAGGGCAGGCCAAGCCTGCTGTGAGCCCACTTTCCCTTGCCCCAGCTCACTAAGATTCCCCAGTAGGAGAGGCGGCTAGAAGACCAGAGGCTACATACTCCCCTGCCTAGCACCCAGAGCAGTGGCTCAGAGATTGTGACCAGGGGGAAACAGCCCCAAAGCTCTCCAAAGGAATTGGGTTTCTTTGAAACAAAATGTGGGGAAATTCAAGCTAAGGGCATCCTAAAAATGAGATTTTTTAGTGGAAAGCAGTTAAGGGGGTTAGTAACTCCATGAGAGCAACAAATTAAACTTGTAAGCTAGTTTACCAGACAAAATCAGTGAAAGAGCTAAGAAGAGCACTCCTGCATTGGGAAAAAAAAAACACAAGAACGACCAAGTATAAATTACTACCCGAATTTAATTGAAGCAGGTAGGAGCAATTTATGCCCCAGGGTTTTTTCAAAAACAGCAGCCAGAAATTAATGGAGCTGGGTGTGATGCCAAACAAAATAGAGACCTTAACAGAGATCAGGGAGAGAGATATAGAGCCCTACAAAAACTGTCCCAAGCGTTACTGTGCATTCTTAAGTCTGCACCGAGGACGAACATTAAAGGGATTATACTGCAGAAGAATAGACTTTGCTAAACAAATAGACAAGCAGACAAAAACAAGCCTCACAGAAGAGGGGAATCAATATTTAGAATTGCTGCAATGTTTCCTTCAGTGTCTAGGTTTCAAAAGGAAAAATATAAGATTTGCAAAGAAATGGGAAAGTGTGACCCATACACAAGGGCGGGATGTTGGGGGGAAAGTGAGGGAAAGGTGGGGCTGGGGTTGAAGGCAACAAAAGGTACCTATAGGGGACCCAAATATTAAACTAAGACCTCAAAGCAGCTATTATAAATATGTTCAAGGAGCTAAAGGAAACCAAGCTTTAAAAGACACTATGATGACAATGCTCATCAAATAGCGAATATCAATAATGAGATAATTATGTTTTCAAAAATGGGAATTCTGGAGCTGAAAAGTATAATAATGGAAATTTAAAATTTCAGTATCTTTGAACTGGCAAAAGAATCAGTGAACTTGAAAATAGCTTGATAGATTATTCAATCTGAAGAAGAGAAAGATTGAAGAAAAATGAACAGAACCTTAGAGAAATGTGGCTCATATTAAGCACATGAACATACATGGAAAGGGAGGACCAAAGAGGAGAGACAAGAGGCAAGACAAACATATATATAAAATAATGGCTCTAAACTTTCCAAGTGTGATGAAAAACATTAATTTACATATTCAAGAAGCTCAACTACAAGTAGGAAAAATGCAAGGAGAGCCACACCCAGACACATCATAGTCAAAATACTGAAAAACAAAGAAAATTTGGAAAGCAGCAAAATGACACATAGCCAAGGAAACCTAATAAATGCAATGTCTTACTTTGAGAAATGAGAAGAAACATTTCTGTACTCATTTAAATTTAGTATAAATCTGTTGTATATTTTGATAAGATGTATATGGTAAGCCCTTGAGCAACCACTAAGGAAATAACCATATAGAGACAAAACATAGAATAGTGGTTGTGAGGCAATTAGGGGAGGGATAATGGGGGATTGTTGTTTAATGACATAGAATTTCAGTTTTGCAAGACGAAAAGATTTCTGGAGATGGATGGTGATGGTTGCACAACGAAGTGAATGTACTTAGCGCTGAACTGTACACTTAAAATTAAGATAATAAATTTTATGCTGTGTGTATATTACCACAATAAAAATAATAATTTTTTAAAATCATTAAAGCTATAACAACAACAACAAAAAACTGGAAAAGGGACCTTAACATTTATCCAAATAAGATATACAAATGGCCAGTAAACACTTGACAACAGCTTAATATCATTAATGATCAGAGAAATGCAAGTCAAAACCACAATGAAATAACCCCTCACACACTAGGATATCTGTAATTTTAAAAACAGGCAGTGATAAGTGTTGACAAGGATGTGGAGCAATTGGAACTCTCATACATGGCTGGTGGAAATGTAAAATGGTGCATCCTCTTTGGAAAACAGTCTGGCAGTTCCCTCAAAAGGTTAAACATACAGTTATCATATGACCCAGTAATTCCATTCCTAAGTATATAACCAGGAGAAATGAATATTTTGTCCACACAAAAACTTGTATGCAAATGTTAATAAGAGCATTATTCAAAATAGCCAAAGAGTGGAAACAATCCAAATATTCATCAACTAATGAATGGATAAACAAAATGTGGTATATCCACACAATGGCATATTATTTGGCAATAAAAAGAACGTACTGATGTAGGCTACAATATAAAAATGTCCAGAATAGGCAAATTCATAGAGACAGAAAGTATATTGAAGTATATTGATTAGTGATTGCCAGTGGCTGGGAGTTTGAGGGGAAATAGACATTGGGTTTCTTTTGGGGGCAATGAATATATTAAAAACCAATGAACTATACACTTTGGGTGAATTATCTGGTATATAAAAAAATAAATAATATTGTAAATAATCAACAGAAGAATATTATAGTACATGAAATTATGGACCTTTCTAGTGCTAATTTTTTACTCATTTACTACATATGTCTTTAGTATACCATCCCATGATCCCACTGGCAGTAAGTACATATATAATACTGCAATGTGATTTTCCATTGATGGGCTTGCTCCTCCTTCATTGCTCTTGTAATAGAGTTTGTGCTGAGACCAGAAGCAGTATTCTGTAAAAACAATGTAATAGTGGGTTCTTACAGCCTCGAGTTTGGCTACTCAAAGAGTGATCAGAGAAACAGGAGCATCTACATAACTTGGGAGCTTCTTAATTATGCAGGTTCTCAGGCCCCACTCCAGATTTGTTGAGTAAGAATCTACATTTTTAACAAGTACACTAGGTGATACAGATTTACATTAAAGTTTGAGGAGGCTGGCTAGAGCTCTCTGAAACTTACGTCAGATATGGCCTTTATCACTGTATATGAAAATTAACATTCTTGTAGGTACCTACCCTAACTAGGACCTCTAGGCCTCTCTACTGGCAAGTTCCTATTAATTTTTCTTATGAACTTCTGCCTGTTTTCATATCAGATACATTCCCTGCATTTGACTTCCTTTGCTGGTGTCAAAGTGATTTGCCACACCAGTGCCTATGCCACCTCAGATCACAAACATGCCATCTGTAGTGCTATTTGCCAAATATTTGAGTTCTATACCATTTGGGGCCTATTTTATGGCACCAAAAACATTGTGGTTGGATGGGGCCATGCAACTAGTTCTGGTCAATGAGTTTCTGAGTGGAAATTATGGTATTTTAAACTTCAGAGATCAGGGGTTTTATTATTGTGACATAATCCAGACCATCCCATTGACACATCATCCCTGGTACTATTTCAAATCTCAAGTAGCTGAAATAGTGCTATAACTTCTGCTTTGAGTTAAGGTGTGCTCACCTGTATTTGGCCATGCAAAACTGGCAACATTATTTTATATGTCTCCTATCCTTTATTCCTCTGGGATCTCTCTACAGATTTGAATGAAAGCCAACAATGAGTCCAATTTTTGCCTAAACCAATGCCTGACACTCCCAATTTTTCAGTCCTGACCATTTAGCCATAAAATTAGCCATATCCCATAAATATATAATTTTCTGGGATTCTTTGCAACCAATTTCAATGGCATTCTCTATTGCTGTTTAATCTACATCCACTTCAGCCTACTGGAGGGAATGGATGATTCCCCAATATTGCATGGATATGTATAAATGAGGATACCTGTGGAATCCTTAGTGTGTATTATATAGCAAACACTCCATAAAGTGTACTTAATTACCATTTACCTAATCTTTTTGTTTTGTTTTGTTTCTTCGTTTACCTAATCTTGAATATACCATTTCTACTTGCTGACAGAGTACTGGGCTCCCCTACCTGTGAGAAGGAGGTGCTGACAGCCCTTAGTTCGTAAGAGGCGGTTTAGGTTACTGTGTCACAGAGAAACAGGCAGTATATTGACCCATGCTGTGTGTGTGTGCATGTGTGTGCATGCGCATATGAGTGGTTTACCTAGAGATGATTCCAAAGATGGCAGAGGTTTTACGAATCATTTGGCTTTCTGGATCATGGGGTCCAAGAAGGAGGCTGCTTACATTGCATCCTATAGTTGGATCCAACATCTTGACTTAAAAGGACCTCAACTCAAACTCACTAGTCTTCCAGCTTATGTACTATCTTACGCACTTATGTATTCATGTTCCAGCTTGTGTACTAGTGTGTATACAAGTCACCAAATTCCCAAAGCCAAGACATGCTCTCTCCAAGACCGCTGAGCTCCTTCAAGATTGGGACATTAGGTATAAAGATTCCATTTAATATTCTGGAAGATAACTAGAAAAGATATTCTACCTGCTCTTATCCACTGGAATCCCCATAGGTTCACTCACACCGCCAGCCTCTGAGGTTTTTCAGGGGGAACAGTTTATCGCCTTTCCTTTTTGTTGAGGTATTAGAGAATAAAGAACAGTTACTACCTTCCTTTATTAAACTCTTTAACATTTAAACATCATCAGTGTAGTGGATAAAAGCAAATGCTCTTAAATTGATATCATCATTGCAAGTCCCAGTAAATATAAATAAATCTGTGACAAATAATAGATGAAGCCACATGTTGTAGGTATAGGGTAGTAAAGCTGCCAAAGCTGTGACTACTTAATTCAACCAGTAGACTGTCATCAAGAAGTCCTTATATCCCATCTGATGTATGATTTATGGGCTGATCATATTGGAGGTTTAAAAAGAGATTAATAGAGTGGAGAATACTAACGGTGAGCCTAAATTATCTTCTCTATTTCTTTACTTTTTTTGGAGTAATGCTGCTCATTAGTAATATTGGTGGGGAGAGAGAACAGGAGGTGTCTCACTCAGCATGCCTAACATTTCGGCTTGAATCACAATAATCAAAGGAGATGTGAGCAGCTGAACACATTTTATTAATATAATTCTGTGGTCCCCAACCCTGGGTCTCCGAGCTCCGCCGCACACTGCCCCGTCCGTGGAAAAAATGTCTTCTATACAACCTGTTCACTGTCAAAACGGTTGGGGACCGCTGATATAACTGGCCCAATTATAAATTCTAGTTAGTGGATATAACCACCATCTTTGTCCAAGTGCCTGGTCTGGAGTATGTAATCTAAGAGCGTTGTTTCAGGGTCCCAGAGTCTCATTGTGTCCTTTATTTTATGCCTCAGTCATGCCGGTATTCCCAACGTTTATTGCCACAGCTGCGGATAAGTCACAGTCTGATCTACTTGGTTCCTCCAAATCGTTCATACCTTGTCCTTCCTAAAGCCCCCTACAAAACCTTTCACCCCAATCTCACTCGCTGAAAGAGCTGTTGGTTCGGACATACAAATGCCCACCGACAAAGAAAAACAAACAAACAAACAAGTCTATCTATTAGAACTTGTGAAACAAAGGCTCAAAGCAAATAAAACATCCCTGATCATTGCCTCAGGGACTTGCTGAGGATATGATTCGGCTTTGAAGAGATAATAAGAATCCTTTCTATAGCGGGCACCCTGTCTTTGGTTTATATGTATATACTGAGAATGAATTATAGGGAAATCAGTCCGTGGTGTCTTCTCCAAGGCTCACCAAATCAAAGCCTTCTTTTCCCACAGCAATACAACACATCAATAGTTCTCTCCAAGGGCCAGCTGTGTAGTTTTCCACCATGACCCCTACCAGGCTTTGGAAAGGGTAAATTTAAAAGAAAAGTTGTTACATCTGTAATTAGACTGAATTTTGCCTTATCTTCCTTCAAGAAATGTACAAAATGGAGTCTGCTCATATACACATAGGTCTAAGTAAGCATGTATTTATAAATGAAGTTGGATTTTTTTTTTCCTATTTCGTCAAACTCTCGGAATATCCTTTTATTTAAACCTAAATAATTAGTTGTTTCTACAACCTTGAGAATTTGGAACCTAGGTTCAATATCATAAGAACCTTCGAAATATTTCTGCAACTTCTAGGCTGTAATAGCCTAGAAATATTGCCTAGGAATATTGCTAGTAGATTCTTTCAATACACTTCAGGGTTATTCCTCCCACACCTGAGTCCCACCTTGCCGTAGTCTGCTCTTCCAACTGCCATGGCTTTCATGGGATTATCTTAATTTTGTTAGCCAGTTCACTTTCCTCTACATACTACTGTATTTTTCGGTAATGTACTTGTCTTGCTTTTAGATTCTGTTTTCTCAGGCTATGTCTTGTTGAGAATAGGACATGGGGGAAGACTTTGAGGATCTATCTATACCACTTTTTTCCATTGTTTTTTAAAACTTTGGTGGTG